>ML253965.1:0-44664 GCA_005239495.1 Nicotiana undulata
AGTACGTTAATAAAATCTTTCGGAGCTTCATAAGACCATTTTGCCTTTGAGTAATATCATAAAAGAAAATCTTTTCAACTTTCATATTTTTCTGAGACCCATGAACAGATGATAAAGTATTATGACACATGGAAATTCAAGAACATAGATATCTCTAATACTTCTATGAATAGAGTCATTTATGGAATTTGTGCATTTGCACGTTTCGTTCGTATCGCATGGATCATGCCAAAAGAAAGAAGGGATANGCCTTAACATACCTGAAGTAGGGATATATCCGCATAATATTCTTAAAAAGTTTGCACCGCACTCGTCTAGAGTCACAAAATCTCACGTTGCCACGGTGCTAAGAAATCTCGATGGAATCTGAAGATGGCGTTGTACTGCTTATAAGAAACAACCACCAAACAAAGATATTTTAGTCCAAAACTTTCTCACCGTGTTTTCCTTCTATCTGACCTCTAAATTTCCATTTGAGATCCTATAGTTTATCTCTGATTTCAGTATCATGTGCTTTCAAATTCTTGTTGATGAGAGCAGCAACCTCTTTGCGCTTGATTTTGTAGGAAATGTTATCTACATTAGGAAATTAAATAATGAAACCATTAAAAGGAGATTAAGACCTCTAAGTTTTCCATTTTGAGACCAATACGGTGTAGCTTGTCAAATAAATTTGTAGTATCTTTATCAATTAGTAGATTGTCACCCCTCTAATGCTTTTAGCCCCACTTCCAAAATAAAGATGACACCCAACGTTTAAATGGCCACCTTTTATGCCAAGTGATGAGTCATTTAATATGTTTCAAGGGCTGCCACGTTTTTCTTACTTTAGTCTTTATCCAAAGAATTTATTTAATCCACCACTAATTATTAATAACTAGGTAATGTTTTATTACCCAATAATTAAGAATTATTTCCACTTACTTAAAATACTACTAACTTTTTGCACACGTTATACATCTTACTATCATGGTCATGTGGTACCTTGTATGGCACTAGTCCATATATACCCTTTTTTTAGCTCGGGCCATATTGTATCCCAACATGACAATCCTCGACGAAATTTATTTTCTTTGATTTACTTACCCTCTCACCTTCACGAATTTACTCATCACTTATTCGAAATAGCATAATACTGAAAATCCCAAAATAATCTCATTCCCGAGCTTATATCAATTTACTCATGGCGTACTTTCATGTACGAAAACATGGGGTGTAACACCAGGCCCATGCGCTCCGCATCCGCATCCGCATATGCGCCTCGTACCTGCAGCCACTGCCTGACCTCTTCTTCTTCGCATTTGCGGGCAATTACTAACTTTCGCGGGCTCACAGATGCGACATCCCCTACGCACATGCGAACCCAGCCTACCTCAACATTGTCCGCACCTGCGAACTCCCACGCGCGCCTGCGACCTCTCACCTGCAGCTCCCCTTCTGCAGGTGCGGTAAACACCAGCAGCCTCAAACATCAGCAGAATCATCCATCTCCCAAGTCCAAAATCGATCCGATAACCTCTCAAAACTCACTTGAGGCCCTCGGGACCTCAACCAATAACTAACAAGTCATACATCAACATACAAACTTATTCAAACCTTCGAATCACTCAAGACAACATCAAAGCACCAAATTACCCTCGGATTCACGCATAGAACTTCTAAACTTCAAAATTCTGCTAACTACGCCGAAACCTACCAAACAACGTCCGAATGACCTCAATGTTTTACACGCACGTCACAAATGACACTACGAACATACTTCAACTTCTGGAATTCCATTCCAACCCCGATATTAAAGTTCCATTGTCGACCCAAAAATTACCAAATTTCCAACATTCGCTAATTCAAGCCTATTTCTACCGCCGACCTCCAAATCACATTCCGGACGCGGTCCACAGTTCAAAATCACCCAGCGGAGCTAAGGGAACCATCAGAAATCCAATACGAAGTCAATTACTCAATAGTCAAACCTTCTAGATTTAAAGCTTTCAGCTGTGAATCATTCCTCCAATCAATTCCGAATAACCTGAAAACCAAAATCAACGATTCACATGAGTCATAATAGATCATACGGAACTATACATGCCCTTAAACAACTGAGCAAAGTACAAATGCTCAAAACGGTCGGTCGGGTCATTACAAAACGTCTAGGCATATAGTGTGCCTCATGTGTGCATCAGGAGTGTTTAATCCTGGGTTATTAGACTTTTTCTTATAATGAGTGACCCAATTTAGATTGATCCTGCTACTTAAATGTTTAACAACGAACAAATCATGTTCTCTCATTCAGGTACTTGATGTACATACCAGATTAACGTTTAATCCCATAAATTGGTCATCACCTTATCCATTAGAGTTACTGCCTCCATTCGCCATTTCCATCACTCAAGTCGTAGGAATGTAATATAGTGCAAAGAGAAAGTAACTTATTTATAAACAAGGATTGTTGCTTTCCCTACTATTATAACAATATATTCTGGATTAAGTATGCTTCTAATGATATATTTATACGTGAGATTATTATGTTCACAGTATTGGTATGTATATTTTATTTATATAATCATGTATATATATATATATATATATATATATATATATATATATATATATCGAATGTGGTATCACAGCCATTCAATATGCAAAAAATAGAATGATATGTTTTTCATCATTCCTGAAACATATCATTTGATTAAGTATGCCATTGTTTGTGCACCATAAAACTATATTTTTCAATAATGAAACATAAATTTAGGAACTTCAAATCTGATCACCAAAGAATATTCCGATGATGATGTGAACGACGACTCTAACAATTTAGTATAACTCTATGGGAATTTTATGGATATTTCCCAAATAAATCTAACCTACCAACCTCTAGTCATTAATCATAGACTTACCAGAACTAGCAAAGCACATACAAAAATTGAAAATCTAAATAAATAAGGATTCTTTCTCACGAAGAATCACACGTAATGATCTCCTTTCATATTTTTAAGCATGGTCAACAATGTTTGAAGCGGGATGGAGAGGAAATTTCCTGGTTAAGGTAGCCAACAAGGTGATGAAATACAAAAAAAAAATACATATATACAAGATTCAAAAATATAAGAAAAAAGGGACAATTGTTTACTTGGTACGGTTGAAATTCATAGAAAACATATAGATGTTTCAATATACAAAGTTTGAGGAAGACTGAAGGTGATTTAGAGTGATTTGATATCAAAATTCGTAGTTAGAATCGAGTTCAAAAAATTCTTATGCGTCCCATGTATCAAACATGTATGACACATGTATCTCACACACAAATGTGATACATATTTGATACAAATATGATACATATCTGGGACAAAATTGATACATATATCATCTCTTTTCATGTTCATCTTCTACTTTAAATTTTCAATTCAAACCACCTTAAAATTCTACGAAATCATCCCAAAACTGAGATTTAAACTGATTAATATATCAAATATATTCCAACAAATCACATTCGAAAGAAAGAAAAAATTAAATATTTATTTGGCTACAAATAGCTAATTGGCTAATATTGATAATCTTATATGAATTGACTAATTTTTGTACTAACTTACTTATGGGCTGACATAAATGGTAATTTTCGTAGCTCGAGAATCTTATAGAAATGTTCAAAATAAGCTCACACTTAATAATTTCTAGACATTAATCACACGCAATAATCTCCTTTCGTATTTTTAAGTGTGATCGACAATATTAGATGCAAGACGGAAAAAAAAATTCATGGATGAGGTAGCAAACAAGGTGCTAAAACACAAAGAAAAAAGAGAATAAGATTCAAAAAACCTGAGCAAAAAAAAATATTTTTTAATGGTATGATTGAAATTCATTGAAAACATATAGATGAATCAATATACAAAATTTGAGGAAGATTGGAGGTGATTGGAAACAAAATTCGTAGTTAAAATCAATTTATAAAAAAGTTATATGTGATACATGTATCTCACATACATGTATACATTGATTTGCGTTTAATACGTATATAATACATATTTGATACACAAATGATATACTGTGTGATGTACATATCATCTTTTTCCATGTTCATCTTCTACTTTCGAATATTCAATTCAAACCACCTCAAAATTATATCAAATCATCCCAAAATTGAGATTCAAACTCCTTATATTGTAGCTAGTCTATTCCAACAACATACTCAAAAGAAAGAAAAAAGTTGACTTTTTCTTTTGCTACAACTAGCTAATTGGATAATATTGATATCATTTGGCTAATATTGGTTAATTTTTATACTAATTTGCTTATGGGCTGACATAACTGGTAGTTTCTCTTATTTGTTTGCCGACACATTAAAGAATGCTTAGGATCTTCGGTCGGAAAGAAGACAATTATTGTTGTTGACCTAAAAAAAGTAAGAAATGAACAATAATGGACAGAGATATGGGGGAATCTCGATGGCAAAACTTTGAGGTTGTCATGATACCCGATCCCACCAAAGCCACGACAACGCTTATCATTGATTGCTAGGCAACCCAACATTCAGTATAGAAATTTTAAATTTAATAACAATAAGGAATAGTCTCAAAAGCAAACTAAGATAAATAAATATAGCAATATATTCATACAACTGAAATACCAACCCACAACCTAGTTTCAATAAGTACATGAGCTTTATAAAATAAATAAGTATAATGGTCGGAATAGCAGTACAATACTATCTGAAGTACGTAAACAGTAATAACAAAAGTAAAGGAAAGGACACCATAACGGAACAATAATGCTACCTTGAAATCAGCAATAGGTACCTGTGCAACTAGCTATCACTCATAGCACCTCGATCTCCACATAAAGTGCAGAGTATAGTATGAGTACGGCCGACCATATGTAGTCCGTAAGTAGCAAGCGTAACCTTGGTTTGAAGAAAGTGACGAGATTGGAAGAATCTGTTACTCACTTTCAAATGTCAACAATTAATGTAACATCATAATATTAATAACAACTCAAGAATAACAAATTCAACATATGCACATTAACAGGACATCGACATGCTTTCCAAAAATCAGTTAAAGCATCAATTTCAAGATATACTATTTCAATTACTATGAGAAGGTACGTCTCTATGTGTGCATGACAAGTAACATTGCCAAGATCAATGAGTTGACTATGAAATCATCAAGTAAGCACAATCTCAGCACTCTATGAGTGTCTGGCATAAAAAACCCCACTCAGCATATAACACGTGGTTGGACTCATTGGGTCAAAAGACAATAGGTTATCACCTGACTTTGGAAGGTTTCATCCTAGCCCAAGGGCTGAAAGACTTGAAAGTCAACATCATAACATAATCTAATGGCCTGGCGCACGCGTCACCTCAATAACAATACCACTCATCCCGATAAGAGGGCCTGGCATACGTGTCACCTTAATATCCATATCATTACATCTCTATGGACCTGGTTTAGTTATTTAATCCGCTTAAATTATAATATATTAATATCTCAAAACATCATAAATTAATATACTACATGAATCATACCTACATACAATAAATCCACTCAAACTCGTAGTACTCAATTAAGGAAACCAAAACATGGGAGACAACCGGTAAAAAGTATACAAAAATGGTAAAATTAACACGTAGATGTAATATCATAGCAAAATATCTCAAAAATGTCTCCAATGGATAAGCACATAACATAGACATAATTTTTAATATGGATAATTTCCCAGGTTTTCATACAAGTAGGGAAAATATGGTAACACAAAGGCATGATAGCAAAGTAAGGCACATAATAGCCTAAGGTCTACCCAGATCATGAATAATCACATTGTACGCATATACGTTCGTTACCATGTACGTGCATCACTGTTAACACATATCAAGCATCGTAGTCTACGGGAAAAATACCATCAAGCAAAGATTAGATAAGATACACACCTTAATGCGCGAGAATCAATACTAAAACTCCATGGCCTCTTGAATCGGCCTCCGAACGTGTCAAATCTTGCAAAAAATAACTCAATAGGATCAAACACATAAATAGAAATCAGTTCCAAGCAATAAAGCTCCAATCTTTATCAAATTGTAAAATGTCAACCAAAAAGCTAACTAGGCATGTACCTCGGAACCCGACAAAAGTCATAAATCCTAATTACCCATTTCAATACAAGTTCAAATATACAAAGTTTCATCCAAATCCGATTTAAAATTAGGTTTCAAATCTGAAATAACCATTAGCCAAATTTCTTTACAAAAATCCAAATTTTCTCCCTCAAATTTGACCAACCAAAAGTCAAAATCGATGATAGAATCACGAATAGCAATCAAATCCATGTTAATAACACTTACCGATACAAGTTGGTAAACATTGCCTCAAAAATTTCCCTAATCCGAGCTCCCAATCTCAAAATATGATAAATGAATCCAAACTCTCGCTCTTAAACTCTTCCTAGTGCACCTTCTGCTTTATTTATTTTTCAACAAAATTCTTGCCTCTCTGAGTTTTACTTAATCCCAACCTCTTGCTCTTTTGTACCTTCCTCCGCTTCAGCAATATCTCAGGTGCGACAAAAGAGCTCGTTACTGCAACTCGCCCAAGATTACCTACTCCTTTGCCCAACACCCTGTATCAGTGATCTCGCTGATATGCCAACATTTTCGCATCTGTGAACCTCTCCTGGCCCTGCCATCCTTTGCATTTGCTCCCTCCAGTCCATATCTGGGCACCAAATCTTGCAGGTGGGAAAACACTAGACTAGAACTGGCAACTCGCTCCAAAATGATCTGAAATCTGTCCGAAACACACCCTAGACCCTAGGGACCTCATCCAAATATACCAACTAGTTCCAAAGCATAAAACGCATATGCTCGAAGTCTAATCACACAAAGTAACATCAAAATCACAAAATCGCACCTCAATTCAAGATTAATGATCTAATCAACTTTAAACTTTCAACACTCATGCCGAACCACGTTTAAACAACCTGAAATAACCATAAATTTTGGATAATAATAAATGATTTAAAGAATCTATTCCAACTTGCAGAACAACAGTTTGATCCCGATAGCCTCAAAGTCAACTACCAGTCAAATCTATGAACCTTCCAAACCTTCAAATTTCTGTCACGACCCCAAAATCAATACTGGCCGTGATGACGCCTATCGTGAAACTAGGCTAGCCAATCTACCGAGGATAACAGATAAGACTTTCCGTTAAAATCATAAGTTATAATATTCCATTAAAGTTCCCCTTTCTAAAGCATGTTCAACAATAATAATAATAATAGAAAGGACCATGTCTAACCACGACCTCAACATCCGGAGTCAACTGTCATGAGCATCTAAAAGAGTAAATACACTGTATGATATCATTTCTTTGCTAATACAAGTCCAAAAAATAAGAGAAATCGATAAATTAGGAAAGTGAAAGGCACGTTGTGGATGCCAAACAACTACCTCTATCCTCAAACAGGCACTAAAGCAAGTGGAAGTCAGCTAGCGCTCTAACCCGGTATCTGAATCTGCACACAAGGTGCGGGGAGTAACGTGAGTACGCCAACTCAGTAAGTAACAACCATAACTAATGACATAAGTGTCAGTGAAGGTAAATAGGTCAAGTCAAAATCTATGTTTTCCTAATATTACACAAAATCCAGTTTTTCCGTTTAAACTTGTACAATACATTAGTTCAAAATTTGTCAAAGAGGCTCAGTGTGAAGAAGAGTGAAAAAAATTGTTTCATAAATAATATGCTCTCAGGAACAGTGTCACACGTGAATAAAGCCTCTCAGTCGCTCGGGACTCCACTATCATAAGCTCGTGCTCACACTCAGCACTCTCACTCGACGGTACCATGTATATGTATAACCGTTGCGGCATGCAGCCCGATCCACATAATATCCACTGCGGCGTGCAACCCAATCCACATAATAGTCGACTGCGCTCACTGGGGGTGTATAGACTCCTAGAGGGGCTCCTACAACCGAAGCGCTATATCGCTGTGGCGTGCAGCCCGATCCAATATAAATATCTCACTGCGGGGTGCAACCCGATCCACATATCTCGCTTCGGCGTGCAACCCGATCTATATATAGATGTATATAGTGACGTGGTGTGCAGCCGGATCCCTATCTATCCTCACAATTCTGGCTCTCGGCCTGACTCAGCCATCCTCACAAGCCACTCGGGCAACTAAATCATAGGGACTCAGCCCAATTTATCTCTCAATAATCTAAAACATGGTGATAAATAGAAATAAATAGTGAACAGGTATGAAGCATGACAAAGTTCATATTTTATATTAAAATAGTGTGAGGATAGTAGTAAAAATACCCCTGAGGGTCTAAACAGGTCGGCACAAGGCCCCAAACATGGCATACAACCCATAATAAAGTATAAGTCTCTAAAGCATAGGATATTATATGATTTCAAATCAAACACGCGGCGTAGTAGTTGCTACAGGACGGACCAAGTCAAAATCCCTATCGGTGCATGCCCAAACGCTCGTCACCTAGCATGTGCGTCACCTCATTTATTAAAATTACGAAATATCGGGGTTTCATACCCTCAGGTCTAGATTTACAATCGTTACCTACCTCAAACCTGCCTAAATACTAATCCGCGATGCTCTTTCCCTCGAATCGACTTCTGATCGCTCCAAATCTAACCAAAATCAGATTAATATTATCAATATATGCTAGGGAGACGAAACCCATTAAGTACAAATCCCAAAATTAGCCAAACCTGACCCCCGGGTCCAAGTCTCGAAATTTGATAAAAATCAAAAAAGTTTAATCCTTATCCTTCCACAAGTCTACCCGTATAAAATACATCAAAATCCACCCACAAATGACCCTTAATTTCCTCAATTCAAAGTCTCCAAATTGCCAGCCCAAGATACCCAATTTTTGTAATAATTTCCCATAAATTTCACCCCTAATCAGTCCAAAAATCATATATAAAAGAGTTTCAAGTCCAAAAGTCTTACCACCATGAAGAAACCTTGAATTTCCTCCTCAAAACCTTTCAAAAAGCTTCAAACCCGAGTAATAATGGTGGAAGAATGACTCAAAAATCGCTAAGAGTCATATTTATATATTCTGCCTAGCGATGACCGCACCTGCGGTCCGAGGAGTGCACCTGCGCGTTTCACTTAAAAGGCCAACTCTCGCACCTGCGACCAATCCTCCGCCCATGCGACTTCGCAGGTGCGGCCAAACACCCGCACATGTGACCTCTCACCAGCCTGTCCATCTCCGCAGCAGCGCAAGGCCCCTCGCACCTGCGGCTTCCCTTCTGCAGGTGCAGCCACACCAGCAACACAGCACTAGCAGCATTTTCTGCTGCATTTTCCAACTTTAAACATTTTGATGACCCTCAGAACTCACCCCGAGCCCCTCGGGACCTAAACCAAAAGTACAAACAAGTTATAAATGATTACCCGAACTTAGTCGAACCCACGGAACACCCAAAAGAACATCGAAACACCAATTTAACTCGTGATTCAAGACTAAGAATCTTCAAACTTCAAAAAATCGCCAACGATGCCAAAACTAACCAAAACACGTCCGAATGACCTGAAAATTTTCACACACGTCCAAAATGACATTATGGACCTGTTCCCACTTTCCGAATTTCATTCTGACCACGATAAATAATTTTCCACTACCAAATGGAGATCGCCAGAAACTCAATTTCGCTAATTCAAACCTAATTCTACTTCGAGCATCAAAACCACATCCCGAACACAATTCTATGTCCTAATAACCTAACGAACCTATTCGAGCCATAAAATCCACATTCCGTGGTCGTTTACCTAGTAGTTAACTCCCGGTTGACTTTCCTAACCATAAGGTAAATTTAAGAGACTAAGTGTCTCAATACTCACCACGACCACTCCGACCCTGAATCAACCGACCCCAACACATCATACACAGGCCAAGCAATATATGACAAAACAGAAATAGGGAAAACAGGGTTGATGTCACAGAATAACTGGCCGCGTCATTACATTCTTCCCTTCTTAAACAAACGTTCATCCTCGAACCGATATAGAAACATACATGGAGACTCAAACAACTGAGGTTATATGCTCTGCATCTCCCGCTCAGTCTCCCAGGTGGCCTCCTCCGCCGACTGTCCTCTCCAGTGTACCTTCACTGAACCTATATCCTTAAATAGCCACTGGCTTTACCTCATAAGATATATCACCCTCAAGTTGAACCGTGTTGAAGTCTAAAACATCAGACGGGTCACCAACATGAAATACCAGATGAACACTCGATAAGCTGAGTGGCAAAGCAACTCTATAAGCCACCTCTCCAACCCTCTAAAGCACCTCAAAATGCCCAAGGAACCGGGGACTCAACTTTCCCCTTTTCCCGAATTGCATAACACCGTTCATAGGCGACACCTTCAGCAGCACCTTCTCTCAAACCATGAAAGACACATCCCAGACCTTCCGGTCCGCATAACCTTTCTGCCTAGACTAATATGAAGCCGCTCATGAATCAACTTGACGTTGTCCAACACATCCTGCACCAAGTTTGTGACATATAGCCTAGCCTCACTCGGCTCAAACCAACCAACCAGAGATCTACACCTCCTACCATATAAACCTCATATGGAGCCATCTGGATACTCGACTAATAACTATTATTATATGCAAACTTCGCGAGTGGCAGAAACTAGTCCGATGAACCCCCAAAATCAATGACACAAGCATGCAACATGTCCTCTAGAATCTTAATAGTATACTCTGACTGCCCGTCGGCCTGGGGATGAAAAGTTGTGCTCAACTCAACCTGAGTACCCAAAACTCTTTGCACGGCCCTCTAAATTTGAGATGTGAAGTGAGTACCTCTGTCAGAAATAATAGAAATTGCAACACCATGCAATCGGACAATCTCCATGAAATAAATCTCAGCTAACCACTCCGAAGAATAAGTAGTACCAACAGGAATGAAGTGCGCGAACTTCGTCAGGCGATCCACAATAACCCATATAGCATCGAACCTCCTCAAACTTTATGGGAGCCCAACTACAAAGTCGATGGTGATCCGCTCACCCTTCAACCCGGAAATATCAAACCTATGATGCAATCCCCCTAGTCTTCAGTGCTCATACTTGACCTGCTGGTAGTTGAGACACCGAGCTACGAACTAAACGATGTCCTTCATCATCCGCCTCCACCAATAATGTTGTCTCATATCCTGATACATGTTCATGGCACCCGGATGGATGGAGTACCGCGAGCTACGGGCCTATGCTAGAATCAACTCTCGAAGCCCATCCACATTAGGCACACATATCCGGCCCTGCATCCTCATAACACCATCCTCACCAATAACCACATCCCTGGAATCACCTCGCCGGAACTTATCCTGAAGAACGAGAAAACATGGGTCATCATACTGGCGCTCTCTAATCTTGTCATAATGAGAAGACCCGGAGGCTACACGAGCCAATACCTGGCGGGGCTCCGATAGATCCAATCTCACTAGCTGGCCCGCTAAGGCCTGAACATCAAGTGCCAATGGCCTCTCTACTGCTGGAAGGTATGCTATGCTCCCCAAATTGTCTACTCTGTGACTCAAGGCATCGGCCACTACATTGGCCTTTCCCAGATGGTATAGAATAGTGATATCATAGTCCTTGAGAAGCTCCAACCATCTCCTCTGACACAAATTCAAATACTTCTGCTTATACAAATGCTACAGACTACAGTGATCAGTGAATACCTCACAATGTACCCCATACAAATAATGCCGCCAAATCTTTAAGGCGTGAACAATGGTTGCTAGCTCGAGATCATGTACAGAATAATTCTTCTCATGAGTCTTCAACTGGCGCGAGGCGTAGGCAATCACCCTACCCTCCTACATCAAAACACAACCAACACCTATCCTTGAGGCATCACAATACACGGTATAAGAACCTGAAGCTGATGGCAATACTAAGACTAGAGCTGAGGTCAGTGCAGTCTTGAGCTTCTGAAAGCTCTCCTCACACTCGTCTGACCACCTGAACGAAGCACCCTTCTGGGTCAGTTTGGTCAAGGGCGAAGCAATTGAAGAAAACCCATCCACAAAGCGACGTTAATATCCTTCCAAACCAAGGAAGCTCCTAATATCTGTAGTTGAGGACGGTCTAGGCCAACTCTACACCGCCCCTATCTTCTTTGGATCAACCTGAATACCCTCATAGGACGCCATGTGTCCCAAGAAAGCTATTGAGCCAAGCCAAAACTCACAGTTGGAGAACTTTGCATAAAGCTTCTCCTCTCTCAATCTCTATAAAACAACTCTCAAATGTTGAGTATGCTCCTCCTGGCTACGAGAATATACCAAGATGTCATCAATGAACACAATAACAAAGGAGTCCAAATATGGCTGAAACACGATGTTCATCAAATGCATGAACGCTGCTGGAGCATTGGTCAGCCCAAAGGACATCACCATAAACTCATAATGACCATAACGAGTCCTGAAAGTTGTCTTGGGAATATGTGAATCCTGAATATTCAGCTGATGATACCCGGATCTCAAGTCGATCTTAAGGAACACTCTGGCTCCCTGAAGGTGGTCAAACAAATCATCAATACGAGGCAAAGGATACTTATTCTTGACTGTGACCATGTTCAACTGCCTGTAATAAATACACATATGCATAGAACCATCCTTCTTCTTTACAAACAACACTGGTGCACCCCAAGGTAACACACTAGGCCGAATGAACCCTTTATCTTTGAGCTCCTGAAGCTTTTCTTTCAATTCCTTCAACTCCACTGGTGTCATACGATAAGGTGGGATAGAAATAGGCTGAGTGCCTTGCACCATATCAGTACAAAAATCATTATTCCTATCAGGTGGCATGCCTGGCAGGTCTGCAGGAAACACGTCCGGATAAACACGGACCAAAGAAACAGAATCAATAGTGGGAGTCTCAACACTAACATCCCTCACAAAATCCAAATACGATAAGCACCCTTTTTCTACCATACGGTGGGCCTTCAGGAAGGAAATCACCCTACTAGGCACATACTCAACAGAACCTCTCCACTCTACCTTCGGAAATCCTGGCATAGCTAATGTCACAGTCTTAGCATGAAAATCAAGAACAACATGACACGGAGATAGCCAATCCATGCCTAATATCACATCAAAATCAACCATGCTAAGAAAAAACAGATCCACTCGGGTCTCCAGACCCATAATAGATATCACACACGAATGATACACACGGTCCACAATAATAATATCGCCCACCGGAGTCGACACATGAACAGATGTAACTAATGACTCATGGGGCATATCCAAAAAATGAGCAAACTATGATGAAACATAAGAATACGTGGAACCAGTATCAAATAATACCAAAGCATCTCGGTGACAAACTAAGACAATACCTGTAATCACTGCATCTGAAGACATAGAATCTAGCCTGGCTGGGAATGCATAAATACCAGCTTGACCTCCACCTGCTCGACCTCCCCCTCTAGGGTGGCCTCTAGTTGTCTGACCCCCACCCCTAGCTTCTTGGGCGGGTGGTGAAGTAACTGGAGCTGAATTCGAAGGTTGACTCCTCGGCTGAGATGGACCCCAAATAAGACGAGGACTGTCTCCTCATATGCCCGAACTCCCCAAATAAGGGAAACGCGCACCTTAAAAAACTTTGTGCAAGCTAGATTAATGCCCGTTGAGAATAATAGTGAGTGCACTCGAGCTCGAGTGTGTGTGATCTACTTCTTGATTATCGGGCGACCCTTAAATATGGGTGATCTCATGCTTCGAGAAATGGCCCGCACCCGTTTTGGAGGGAGGATATAGAGGTTCTTTTTTGGAAATATTCTGACACACCACATGCTATCTTGCCGGGTACCGGAGTACCCAGGCTATGATTAGGTAGTGGAGGCACCCACAACATTGTTGGACATCACATCACTGCTAGAGTCCACATCCAATCTCGCCCAAGCTGCTAGGAATGAAAGGGATTAAAATTACAACATGTATCTTTACAACACCCTCAATGTTATCATGAGCAGGCTAGGGGTGTCAGACGAGAAGCGCATGCACTTGCTGAATGATCTCTCCAGTTCATCGAAGGAGATGTTGGGTATAGCACCAGGAAGTCCCATTTATCTGAATGAGGATGAAAACACTCACAATGGATCGGACGATGAGGATGATGATGATGACATTATGGGACCAATGGCTTTAGTACCCTTGGGTGACAATGATGAGCCCATTGCCGCAGCTAGTGGGCACCCTGAGGAGGCAGCATCCGACTAGCAGAGAGTTCTTTCTTTCTTTCCAAACCTTACTTTATTTTGAAGTTATATGCATCGGGGACTATGCATTGCTTAAGTGTGGGGTGGGGGAATGATCCTTGGAGTGTAATTGTATAATTTAATTTATTTTTTTGTTAGTGTCATTGTTTTGTTTTCTTCATTACCTTTAAGAATATTTTAAGATTAACCTAGTCTAATTAGCTAAACTATACAAAACATTTAGAAAAAGTTTGGACTTTTCCTGACGATGGATCAGTTGGACAGTTTTCTTGAGGGATTAAAGTCCGATTAAAAAATACCAAAAAGATTTTCTTTAGTTTTTTTAGGTATTTAGGTAGTATCCCTTGGTTTTTCTTTCGACGCCGGTTCTTTTCCAAAGGTGTAGCTCAAACTGGGTATTCTAGTTCAGTTTTTTTATTATTATTTTTTTCGTAGGAGTAGGATAAGGGAGAAAACTGTGATTGCTCCGAGGTACCCATTGACATGTTTGGTGTTGGAAAGTTATGTTATGGTGTGCGCTCTGTCTTCCTGCATATATGATCTGAATTGTAATGCCCAAGTAAATTAAGTAGCCTACTCTTTGACGCCTTTTTATTAGTAGATTGACTTGTATGCCACCTAGTGCATAGTTACTTAAAAATTCTCAATTTTTTTATGCTTGCTTGACTTCAGAGTCCCGCAGAACCGTCTTGAGTGAGTCAAGTCCCATGTGTGTGTGTGGATTGTTGATATTATGTGCTATCTTGTGTAGTATAGAACTTGCCTTATGTGTTCATCAACACGAAATCATTAAGTTGTGCTAGTATAAGAGATAATTTAGGCGTTTCTTGCTTGACCATAAAGGTGCTTGTCACTGACAAATAAAGTTTCCTGTTGCTAGCCCCTTTGAGCCTATAGACCGTTTCCTTGGAAAGAACATTACAAGCCATACTCGTAGTTTGTTCTAAATTCGAGATTGTTGAAACTTCACCTCCTAAGGAACTTAGTGGCTAAAAGAAGTAAGGTGAGATACTGGGAAGTGGCTTTTGAGTGGAAACATAGATGGGCTCTTAAGGTGCACTATAATTTTGAAGAAAGGTCACTAGCTTATGAACTTCAATGTATGGAGTGAGTGAAAAAAAAAAGAGAAAGAAAATATTTGCAAGAAAAAGCAAATAAAAGTTCAAATAATGTATAAAGACACACCTCCTAATCCTTCTCACTCGTGCTATTGAAACCATAAAGGTGCTTAATGGAAAAGTGGGATATGTGAGTTGTAGTGTATGACAAGTGAATGGGTTGAGAAGAAATTGCGCTTGAATTGTGAGTGTTGTGTATTAAAGTTCTTAGGAGGGTTAGTCACTATTCCTAAATGTATCCTACATGTCCCTTAGCCTACATTACAACCTTAAAGTCCTAATTGATCCTAGATTTTGCTAGCTTAGATTAGTATAGATGTACACTACGAGCAAGCTTATGGAAACACCACGGGATGCACATGAGTTCTCTGTGAGAGTGAGTGAATTTTGTTCAATTGTGTGATGTCACGCCCCAAAACCGAGGGGCGCGACCGGCGCTCAACCGAGCAATCCTATTAGGTTTCATTCTACCCAAAATTTATTTATGAATAACAAGGAGATGAACTCCATAAATCATACTTTACGAGCAATATTGAAAAAAATTATCTTCGTCTTTCATTAACGGTTACAATCATACTAAACAAACTATTACAATAAATACAAAGGAAACATTTTTCTAACTAACAACATTTCTAGTTGAATTTTTCAATACCCGACGCCGTCCACAATTTGTCTACGGGGCCTCTAAGATATAAAAGACAAGGTGACCCTGCCGGCGACAAGGCCCCGGCAATACCTCAAAGCATAACAACATAAGAAAAGGAAATGTGACATATTCTATACATAACCCCGGAAAGAAATAGGGCTCACCAAGACTGCTATGGGGAGAAAGAGAAGGCACTGCTACCTGCGATCAGCGCTACCAACTTCAAAGCCACCTACATCCATTAAAAGATGTAGCACCCCCGGCAAAAGGGAAGTTAGTACCATCGAGTAGTACTAGTATGTATGAACAAACTTTACTAAGTATAATAAAGAGTAAACAAGCAGGAAGGCAATCATAGAAATCAAATAACACTACACAGGAATTAAGGAAGATAAATGAGAGTCCCATAGTTTCTTGTTTCATCTTTTCATCATTTTGATTAATAGCCTCTTAACGCCAAGTGCCACATTTTATAGTACCACTGTGTCATTTTTACACGGAGTCCGGTCTCGACCCAACCGGCTAGGCCATACCAGTGAGACATAACCAACATTATAGTTCATACCCATATTTAGATGTAAATACCACCATGAGCACAACATGGTGTCCGATATCGGCCCGATCGGCTAGGCCATCTCGCTTGGGACATAACCATATCAATTAATTATCCAGTTCACATTCCTTTACCATTGATTATCACATAGTCCTTGGAACTTGGATACCTTTAACAATTGAGTTTGCTTCCATATTCATTCGTTTAATAGCACTATCCTTTGTATTGATAAGTTCCAACATATGATGAATTGTGAACATAATAGGATAAGCATAAAGAATCATGATTCACAATGCCAAGTAACATGGTGACATGGTAAACAACTAATACAATTAGGAAATCAAATCTTACACCTCAACACATTAGAACAATCAATTCAAGTATGATCAAGCAAAGGACTAATACCAAATGCTCGGACACTAACGAGATGATTCTACAAAGATTAAAGTTAGCCATACATACAGTAATTCCGCTCCTTTAGACTCTACAACAACCCGGAATCCCTAGCAACCTCAATCTATTTCGAGATATAACAAAATTGAACACAAATTAGGAAGATATTCACAGTCTTAGTTTGTTTGAGCGTTCCATCAAACACTAGGTGTGCAATAAGTTTTTAAGGTCTATTTATAGAGGATTTAATCATCTTTCAACCAATACCTACACATTTTTAGCTCATCAATGTTCCTACACCCGTTGATAACACATGTAAGCAAGGTAACAACTCCAATACCCACAACTTTCTTGATAATTACCCATCTTTAGTCAAAATTCGAAATTTAGGGTTAGGGTGTAGAATCATACCTCAAGGATAGAGACCTAGTGTGATTTCCTTGCTAATCTTCAAAGATTTGTATAAGAATTGAAGAACAATTGGTGAAGACCACTTTCTCTCTCTATGACCCCTTTTCCTCACTCTAACCCATCAGAACATTTGCTTAAAATGGCTGGGGAAATGCCTTATATTGATTGGAGTCGGGTTTAAAATCTAGAAAATAGGGTGCCCCGACTCAACTATGTGGTCGCATATGCGACCACATAATGGACATGCGTCCGGCAAAGCCGTTGCAAAAAGGGCCTCAACTGGGCGGAAAAAGAAAAGTGGACTGCCCAAGTATGCGACAACTATGTTGTCTGCATACCTGTTATGCGGCCACATAGTGTACCGCTTAACAGTTATGCGGTCGCATAATGCTCCGCATAACTCCCCACACAAAACTCGAATGCAAAGATGCGATGAACTACGCGGCCCGCATACCAAAAATGCGATCGCATTTTGGGCCGCATAGTTGCCCTCAAGGTGACCAGCAGACTGGCCCACTATGCGGTCCACATACCTAAAATGCGACCGCATAGTGGACCCCATATCGGCATCCCCTTCACAAATTTTCTTCCTCTAAGTCCACAGGATACTATTTAATCCAATTGGGCATCGTTTTGGTTAAGGATTTTACGGGTACTTAAAAAATCGTACATGTATGTATATATATAAATACCTCGTTTAAAAGGGTGGACTTGTGCAAACTCATTTGGAGTTTTATCCTATTCTGACATTTTCCAATTTGACTCTTACCCTTATTAACCATATCCAATTTATTTACATCTTATTTATAGCACATAAAAGATTACAATTAGCCTATCTGGCACCCCGAAATCCTAAATTACTTATCAAAATTTTTCTGGGGCCTTACATGTGTCCTTAATTTATGTTCAATGAAATAATTGAATGTGTGGACTACTTTGATATTCACTCTTTTGCTTAAGGTGAGGGCACTTGGTCTCATGACGAATTGGTGATGTTGTACACTTTCTTTTGTAGGGTAAGTGTGTGAGTTGAGGATGCTTAGTCGTAATGAGTTGTCTCTTTAGGTAAGGTGGTTGTGGAGAGGTTGCTTGAGTTGGTTAAATAACATTGAGTATACTTGGTCTATTTAAAAACGGGAAGAATGTGAAATTTGTGTGTTCATGCATAATTGCCGATATCGATCATAATTAAAATGTTGGGTGTTTGATTGAATTAATTGTGTAGTCATCTTTCATAGTGCTAATTACATTTTGGGGGTGTTAATATAGTTTTATTGCTCGAGGACGAGCAAGAGTCTAAGTGTTGGGTGTTAGAATCGGCTTAACATATGCATATTTTAATATATATCGCCTCTCATTTTGTTCATGTCTCAATGATTTGAGATGTTTAATATGATTATTTGTGCTAAATTTTGTTATTTCTATGTGTAGGGATCATTCAGATGAAATTTGGGACGAAAGGGCACGAATTGGAGCGAAATCGGGACAAAAAGGCAAAATTTTAAATTCGAGGGCCACAACCAGCGTGGGCGCTGGCTGTGCCGCAATTTACAGCAACTCTAAAATCTAAGCACTAGGGTCAACGCCCCACGCAACCTTGGACGCTCAATTTGAGAAATTGGCAAGTTTCGACTACTACTTGGTTATTTAGACCCCTAGATGCCACATCTCATATAAAAGGCAACCTAAACCAATTTTGAAGAAGAGGACGTGATTGAGGAGAACAAAAGTACGAAACACTCGGGAGCACGGATTTGAGAAATTCTTCAATTCTTCCTCTTGTATTAATTTAATGTTTGAAAACATTAATTTTGAGAATTGTATGATCATGAGTGGCTAAGAACCTTATTGTTATAGGGTCATGGGTATACATGAATGTTGATGTTTGAAGTTGACGTTTAATTTGACGAAGTTGATTTTATCATATTGGGTTGTTTATTTAATTCTTTTTTAATTAGTTTGTTGAGTAGCTAACAGTGAAATACTATCTACGAATTTAGAGTTGAACTCGAAAGTGGGAATTCTAGATTGCATATAAAATTAAATAGAGAAGGTTCTTGAACTCGGGCATCGGGGAACTAATTCACAATTAGGATAGTCATATACCTAATTTCCTTGCTTGGTAGAAATACATGAAGGGTAAATGCATTCCTGATAATCATAATTTCATAGACAAATAGGCATTAAATTAGCTTGCATAGGCGAGCAAGAACTCGAGAGATTCTTATGAGTAATATCAACCCTGTCAATCAACAACTTAGATAAATCAATTAGTCTTTTTAAGCCAAGAACGCAACACGATTGTTAGCTAACCCGTGACCCTGGAATATTATCTCCTATTGATTGTTATCCAAAATTGTTTAAGTGTTGTTGATTTCTAGTTATTTCCTTACTTGATAGTTTTTTAGGTAGTAAATTAGTAAATTATCCATTTTCTGAGAAATCCCTTGAATCGATAAGTTAATTGAGTTTGAATCAATTAAAAAGTTAATCATAAGTCTTCATGGGAACTGTCACGACCCAAAACCTATGGGTTGTGATGGCGCCGGACACACTGTCAGGCAAGCCAATCCCTTAATCAGTTGAAATACCTTCCTGTTTAGCAATTTCGAAATCGTTGCTTTTATTGCATTTCATAATCAAATAAGTAAACTTTTGTAAATTTAACACGACAAGAAATATGTTTAATTCAATAAAACAAGACTCACACATACCCAGAACCCGGTGACACAAGTACATGAGCAGTTTCTAAGAGTTTATACCATTATACAACTCTTGTCCAAGAAATAAATGGGACAAAGGAAATATATATAAAATGTAAATACACAGAAGGGAGACTTCGGCAGCTGTGGAACACTTCTGGATGAATGTAGCCCGTATAAGTCTTCCAAGTCAATCATTGTACTTCAAAGGTACCTGTGCAACAAAATGCACAGAAAGTGTAGTATGAGTACATATACATATATGTACCCAGTGAATATCCCGTCTAATCTCGAAGAAGTAGTGACGAGAGGTCGACTCGATACTCACTAAGGTTCAACAACAATAAAGTAAGCAGGATGTAAGGAAAAATGTAGGCAAGTAAACAAATAATCAAGTACATCAATATCCGGCATCAAATAACAATCTCAAATAAAACAGGTTTGGTATCCGTCGTGGCGTACGACCCGCTCCCATATGGTACTCAATCTCGCTGTGGCGTATGACCCGATCCCACCCTGGTAGTCTCAATCTCGCCGTGGCGTACGGACCTTCCGGGACCGTCGGATAATAGATCCGTGTCCGTTCACCAAAAATGTTGACCAAAGTCAACTTTATTCAACTAATTATCATAAATTCAACTCTTTATCAAGTTTCCGCATACAGGCTTCCCGGCTACGTGCCCGTGCTGTGCACGCACATCGAGGTGAAATTGACGGAGGATTTCGGGGCCTCGTAACACAGTCATAATTAAATTTACATAAGATGACCTTTTGGGTCATCACAGTTTACTCAAAATTCCAGTCTTACTCAATTTCCTCAACTTAAGGCTTCTGAAATGAGAATTTTCCTTTTAATTTAACCCCAAACCACCTAAATTTCAACTCTGACAATACCCACAAGTCACAATACCCGAAATGAAGTTGTTCATAACTCCTAACTACTGAACGACGCGTTGGATCTCAAAACGACCGGTCGGGTCGTTACATTCTCCCCCACTTAAACAGACGTTTGTCCCCGAACGTGCCAGGAACTGCCCCAGAATTACCTGGAATCAGTATTTAACACCTCGTGCACCTGCCCGTGCTGACACAGCCCATTTGAAAACATTAACTTGATAAAATCTGAAGATATTCCATTTTTTCCATATATTAAACTCAGACCCCAGTTCCAACACTTAAATTCTCTGTCATGCCTGATTCTAATATGCGTACCGTATCAACTACTACACGAGGCATCAGAACACAACTGCGTATCCTTGCTGAATCAGCACCATACACTGCAAAATCCATCATCTGACCACAATGACGCTCCCTGAACCTTAACAACCAGAATTCTACGAATTTGATACTCTCAATGCACTTTATAAGATACACACATACATCCTGCTATAATGCTGACGATACCACCACAACGGAGGAAATGTGTAGAAATTCCTAACCAACTGCAGAGTTAACTAAACATTGAAATCCTTTCTCCTGACTAAGATCATCATCTCATTACAACCAATGATGGTGATTGTCCTGTAATATACTTGCATAGTCTTATCACACCGATCCCAGATTTATAAATTTCGTCTTACCCAGTATGAACTACTAAGACAACCAATCACCCCAAACACGACCATTAGCCTCACACGATGCCACAATGCGCCAATAGGCCACAATTCGAACACGACACATAAAGAAATGACTCCGGAAGGGACTACTCAACTCACGCAACTAATATGAACTTTCCTCATAAAATTATAAAGTAAAACACAAGAAATTAATTACAGGAGCCTTGCTCAAAATCACACTGTTCCGATACTAATAACATACCCATGGCGGCGTGCCACCCGATCCCATCATAAGACTTACATAAGGAAATATACACGGAGCTTAATTGCTCACTATTACAAATCACTGAATATCAGTCAAAAGCACATTAAGTGCATAATACTATTCTGGGGAGACTGATAGAGCCATATGCCCCAAAACTCAAGCACAACTGAGGTGAGATATATAATCTGAATATCAAGAGCCATTCTTCTCACTTAACCTCATCGCCACACGGAAATCTCAACACATAAGAATTTATCAAGCCGTTTCACAACTCACACGACACAATCACAATATCACATGAATTTGACAAAGGCGGTACAACACCTGATGTCGTAATACCCCTCCTTGAGGAGCGCCATACTGAAATAAACACATCTGACTTGCATGAAGCCCATAATTTGTTTAAATCCATTCATTCACTTCAAGTCGATTCTGCTCGCACTGAACTAGGCTGACAGCCTTACCTGGGTCCATAATACCCCAATTCCTCTCATAATACACAAGAATAACAATCATAGCCGGGACAAACACCCCACAATCCACCATCAACTGAACCAAACGCCTTCCAGGCATAAATTCTCAATTAAGCAATATTGCATTTTCTTATACATGGTCCAAATCTTCAATCAATCAGGTGACTACAAGTCACACTTACATAATCTTCCCGTGGTCATGCTCTCACGACCTTCCACATAAGGCAACAAGTCTGCACATCCTTACTCCTGATCCCATAAATGCTGCAAGACAAATCAAGAACCCATAACCAGGATACAAAGCCTCTTTCCTCAAACACCAATCTCAGGTGACACAGAAGACAATACCAGCTTACTCTAAACATTCAAATACTTTGCCCTTGCTCCTCCGAGCTCATGACATCCTTGTTAAAGCCGCACACCAATCTCAATTCTTACTTCCAGTTACATACCGCTTTTTGCACATAACATGCCAATATGATATGGCGCAAAATTCCATCATAACCCCTGAACCATCATTAGGGTGAACACTTCATTACCTAGGAACCCTTTTTACTGACTTCAATTCATGAGAACCATAACAACTCACAAGTGAGCTCTCACAATCACAATACATGCAATTCCTTAAACAGTGGTCTGAACCATCATAACACCTCCGGGACCCGCCTACACCTGACAGTCCATAGCGCTTGAATGCTTCCAACTGAAGTCTATTACGACGGCCGACAAGCCCGACACACATTTGCACAAACCATACACATACTTAATCACACCGAAGAAACTTATCACTACCGTACTTGTGCCATTTCAACCATGGCTAACCAACCTATCTTCTTTTAATCATCTTTAATTGCCTCAAAGGTAATAGTAACTTCCTTCAACTCATAGCAGCTCAACCCTCACTCATCCCAAGTGACCTTGATTCACGAGACCATGCTGCCTAAATTCCGCAACCCGTCTCACAACCTCCTGATAATCTTTCTACAACCCGGAGTCTATTTCCCTCACTCCTTCGATACTATCCATCGTGCTGAAATAATATAGACCACTCCAACCATCATCCTTTCTCTTAGACATTATACTGCAGAAGCTCGATTCTTAATTATACTGCTGCCTGAAACCCTTAAACACCGCATTCTCTAACTTTCGAATTCATTAGGACCACCACTGAGAGTCACCTACTCTGACTGGCCCTGATTAAATTCAACTCCAAGGATCTCCTAGCACATGAACACCCTTTCAGCGAAGCACGTGACTGAGTCGCTACCCTTACAACTTGCCTATGCCTTAAGCACGAATTCTTAATTTTTCCCAAAGCCTAGCCCTGGTCCAATAGGACAAACTTCGCACACATTTATCGAATGCCATGCTCAATTACCGCTTTACTCCTTTCCCTTAGCTGTAACAACTTGCCAATATGTCGATAATCCGCAACTCCATGAGGACACAACCCCACAACCCAACTGCAGGTGGTGGGAATCCCCCACTTTGGTTAACCTCATTCCTTTAAGCACTACCCGACTTTCTTTCCTTACGCCAGGCCTTTTTGAAATGGAACCACCACCTATCACTTTTCACATATCTTCCTTCATCGCGTACTTCTCTATTGTGTCCTTAATTCAACATCCTTCATTGTAGCTCTTTGAGCCAGCAGATCACCACAACTTCGAACTCTCCGAAGATCATCTTTCTCGAGCTGCCTTCATTCGAGGTAACTGTTCAATTCTGAACCACTACACACCACGATCTCTGACAACCCCTTCTTCAGTACCACTTCACAGCACTCTAACCCCATGCAACCGAAGAGTTATAACACCGGTGAATTTAATATATCCTATTTGATCAAACGACGACACAACAACACATGTGAATACTCCACCTTGCTCGATAGCACCAAGATTACTACTTTATCAATCCGAACTGGACCATTCATAGTCCACGTGTCTTTCCTCCGCCGGAACTAAAATACTAAAATATCGAAACCACGCCCTGAGAAGACCTCCCTTCAAGTCATTCATTGCCCCTACATATGGGCAAGCATCCTACCATCCTATCAACACCGCGCGATATCCAATCGTAAGCATCATAACAACCTGATCATAGCCTCAAAGTCCTCAGAAACACAATTACTAAGCTAAAATAACATATTATTCTCCTGCATGGCAACAGCAACAACCCCAACCAACTGCACATGTAAAACATTCACACCACATCCATAGTATCATTAAAAGTTCTCAACCCTTGATTCATAACAAGCGCTTCGCGACGCGTAAGATTGAGTAGGAAGAAGCATATGCATAAGCCTTAAAGGTATCAAGTCGCACGAAGAGGAATCAAGAAGGGAAGTACTCCTACAAGCCCTGTAGCCTCTCGAAGATAAGTACAGACGTCTCTTTACCGATCCGCAAGACTCTAGTAGACTTGCTCATGACTCGTGAAACCTACGGGAACCTAGAGCTCTGATACCACGTTGTCACGACCCAAAACCTATGGGTTGTGATGGCGCCAGACACACTATAAGGCAAGCCAATCCCTTAATCAGTTGAAATACCTTCCTGTTTAACAATTTCGAAATCGTTGCTTTTATTGCATTTCATAATCAAATAAGTAAACTTTTGTAAATTAAACACGACAAGAAATCTATTTAATTCAATAAAACAAGACTCACACATACCCAGAACCCGGTGACACAAGTACATGAGCAGTTTCTAAGAATTTATACCATTATACAACTCTTGTCCGAGAAATAAATGGGACAAAGGCAATAGATATAAAATGTAAGTACACAGAAGGGAGAATCTGGCAACTATGGAACGCTTCTGGATGAATGCAGCCCGTATAAGTCTTCCAAGTCAATCACTGTACTATAAAGGTACATGTGCAACAAAATGCACAGAAAGTGTAGTATGAGTACATATACATATATGTACACAGTGAGTATCCCGTCTAATCTCGAAGAAGTAGTGACGAGAGGTCGACTCGATACTCACTAAGGTCCAACAGTAATAAAGTTAGCAGGATGTAAGGAAAACTGTAGGCAAGTAAACAAATAATCAAGTACATCAATATCCGGCATCAAATAACAATCTCAAATCAAACAGGTTTGGTATCCACCGTGGCGTACGACCCGCTCCCATATGGTACTCAATCTCGCTGTGGCGTACGTCCCGATCCCATCCTGGTAGTCTCAATCTCGCCGTGGCGTACGGCCTGATGCCACCCTGGTAGTCTCAATCTCGCCGTGGCGTACGACCTGATCCCACCCTGGTAGTCTCAATCTCGTCGTGGCGTACGGCTCGATCCCATAATATTATCAATCATCATTCTGCCATGGCGTACGACCCGATCCCATAATATAATCAATCATCATTCTGCCGTGGCATACGGCCCGATCCCATAATATAATCAATCATCACTCTGCCATGGCGTACGAACTGATCCCATCCCGTGATTCTCTTATCACTCTTAAGTCAAGCCAAGTATCACAACGTTCAAAGACAACAGTACCAATCACACAAGTATACAAGTCATATCTATGTTATAACAGGGAAAAACAATGAACATGATGTGTCCTAACTACCCGGACGAAGCAGTAATAGCCACTACGTACGGACTCTCGTCACTCGGTGCGTACGTAGCCCCCAAACAAGATCACATAGCAAACAAGGTTACCTAGAGGGACAATTTCCCTCTTACGAGGTTAGAAAGGAGACTCACCTCGCTCCGAAGATTCATCACCGGCTTCCAAGCCTCTACGACGACTGAAAATGGATGCGCACGCTCCCAAACTATCCAAATAACGATAATTCACTGAACATATACTCAATAGATCATAACCAATTCAAATTACAAAGTTACTCAGCCCGGCTCAATGAAATGACCAAAATGCCCTCGGGCCCACGTGCCCAGACCTCGAAATTTCTTTAAGAAAATCTCTACCCGAAGCTTTACTAATTCAATTATACAATTCACTTCAAAAATTCATGCTCAAATCGTGAAAAAAAATAACATTTTCCAAATTCTAGGTTTCTTAGCAAATTCCCACATTTCCCCCCAATTTTCATATCAAATCTATATAATAAATCGTGTATTTAACTTGAAAATAAGTAGAAACAACTTACCTTTGATGCTTGATGAAATCCCCCTTGAAATGCTCTCCAAAATCATCCAAGCCAAATGAAAGAAATGAAGAAAATGGGCCAAATTCGTATTTAAAGAATCTGCCCATGCTCACCAGGTTGTACCTTGCACTTGTGTTGTACAGGTTGTACATCCTATTAAAATTCCCTTGTTGAACACTTTCTGTTAAGACACCCATAACTTCTTGTAGAAATATCCAAATAACAAACGGTTTGAGGATTTAGAAACTAGACTCGAAGATCTTTAATTTGATAGGTTGTACACCATATAAAGCTTTATATATCCCGAGATATGAGCTTCTAAAGTCGGCCATGTGCATCTGAAAATTCTATCGAAACTGCTCGACCAGCCACCTTCAACCGATCATAAATTTCAGTACAAATGTCCAAATGATGCATGGTTTTGAGATTATGAAAACTAAATTCCAAGGGCTACAACTTTCATGTTTTGCACATTTTGAGATTCCTTATATATTTCGATATATAAGCTTCCAAAGTAGGATCCTCGTGCACTAATTGCTGTACAAAATCTGCAGAACCAGCATTCTTTTTCTTCTTTTTGTCCGAATTCATTCCGTTAACCTTCCGAAATCCACCGGAGGCCCTCGGGACCTTAACCAATTATACCAACATGTCCCAAAACATGTTACGAACTCGCTCGAGGCCTCAAATCACATCAAACAACGCCGAAATCTCGAATCACACTAAAATTCAAAGTTTATGAACTATGAAATTTCAACTTCTACATCCGATGCCGAAACATATCAAATCACGTCCTATTGAGCCCAAATTTTTACACATGTCATATTCGACATTACGGACCTGCTCAAATTTTCGGAATTGGAATCCGACCCCGATATCAAAACGTCAAACTCTAGGTCAAACTTCTCAAAAACCTTCAAATTTCTATCTTTAGCCAAATGACTTCAAAATGACCTCCGGACATCCGAATTCACTTCCGATCGCGCTCCCAACTCCAGAATCACCATACGGAGCTATTCCCAAACTCGGAATCCCAAACGGACATCAATATCATTGAAATGCGCTTCAAGCCAAACTTAGGAAATTTCATCTAAAATGCTGACTTCCTCAATATACACTGAAACACTCTCGGGTTATCCAAATCCCGATCCGGACATATGCCCAAGTCCGAAAGCCTCATACGAACCTGCTGGAACCTTCGGATCCTGATTCCGAGGTCGTTTACTCAAAATTCAATCCAGAAACCAAATCGAATCAACTTAAGAACTTAAGAAATTCTAGAATTCACTTCAATGCGCCGAACCGGCCTATACTACTCGGAATGACTTCAAATT
This sequence comes from Nicotiana undulata, assembly GCA_005239495.1. Taxonomy (NCBI): domain Eukaryota; kingdom Viridiplantae; phylum Streptophyta; class Magnoliopsida; order Solanales; family Solanaceae; genus Nicotiana; species Nicotiana undulata. The sequence continues at coordinate 27,852 of ML253965.1, forward strand.
TTGAAGACAAGTTATAAATGACATAACGGAAATATTCCCGATCTAGGAATTTCATTCGGACCTCGGGAACATAAAATCACATTTCAAGCCAAATTTCAAATTCTTTAAAAATCCTCAAAATTTCATTAACTCCAATTTTCTCATTTTGATCCGAAACCCGTCAAATCAAGTCCGTTTCTTACCAAATTTCACAAATAACTTAAATAACACATATTGAACCTGTTCCGGGCTCCAGAATCATAATACGGGCCCGGCCGCACAGGTTTTACATCAAGGTTCATTTTTCATAAGCCTTTAATATTTTCATAAAACAATTTCCTTTAAAAATTCATTTCTCGGACTTGGGTACTCGGAATTCGATTCCGGGCATACGCCCAAGTCCCATATTTTCCTACGGACCTTCCGGGACCGTCGGATCACGGATCCGGGTCCGTTCACCAAAAATGTTGACCAAAGTCAACTTTATTCAACTAATTGTCATAAATTCAACTCTTTATCAAGTTTCCGTATAAAGGCTTCCCGGCTACGCGCCTGGGCTGAGCACGCACATCAAGGTGAGATTGACGGAGGCTTTCGGTGTCTCGAAACACAGTCATAATTAAATTTACATAAGATGACCTTTTGGGTCATCATAGTTTCCTCAAAATTCCAGTCTTACTCAATTTCCTCAACTTAAGGCTTCTGAAATGAGAATTTTCCTTCTAATTTAACCCCGAACCCCCTAAATTTCAACTGTGACAATACCCACAAGTCACAATACCCGAAATGAAGCTATTCATGACTCCCAACTACTGAACGACGCGCTGGATCTCAAAACGACCGGTCGGGTCGTTACATGAACGATACTTTACTCACTACTCTATTACTTGACGACCACGTATACTTGTGTGAGTGTGTTTGGTCGAAATAGGTAATATGTCTTAATACACAAAATGACTGATCGAGTTGTTATATTTTTCGTCTCTTAAACAAACGTTCGTCCTTCGACGAGTTTAGAATCATACCTAGGATATAAATAAGACAGCTTCGAATATCATGCTCGGTCTCCCAAGTCGCCTTCTCGATCGATTGATCCCTCTACTGATCTTTCACTGATGCAATATTCCTTGAACTCAGATTTCAAAAATGCCTATCCAAAATGGTCAACGACTCCTGCTCATAAACTAGATTCTCATCCAACTGCATGAATTTAAATCCAACACATGTGTGTGATCCTCATAGTACTTCTGGAGCACGAAAACATGAAAACCCAGGTGAACTCTCGATAATTTGGGTGGCAAAACAAGTATGTATACCACCTCACCAACTCTCCTTAATGCTTCAATTAGAGAAATATACTAAGGGCTCAACTTACCCTTCTTTCCTAATTTCATCATGCCCTTTGTAAGTGAAACTCGAAGAAGAACCTTCTCGTCGTCCATGAAATCTACATCCCCAACCTTTCGGCAGCATAACTATTTTGCTTGGACTGTGGTGTATTAAACTGCTCCTTAATCAATTTTACCTTCTCTAAAGCATCACGAACCAAATCTATGCCCAACAATCCAGCCTCACCTTACTCAAATCAACCAATAAGAGAACAACATTGCCTCCCATATAATGCCTCATACGGAGCTATTTGAATGCTCGACTGATAGCTATTGTTGTAGGAAAACTCCGCTATTGAAAGAAACTGATCCCACCAGCCTCCGAACTATGATAGGCTCTCAATATATCCTCCAAAATCTGAATGGTCTACTCAAATTGTATGTTCGTCTGATTGTAAAATATGGTACTCAAATCAACCTGCATGCCCAACTCACGGTGAATAGCTCTTTAGAAATGCAATGTGTCCCATGATCCGAGATGATAAACACATGCATACCATGTAAGTGGACAATATTCTTTATGTAGATCTTAGCAAACTATTTCGAACCGTAGGAAGTCATAACTGGAATAAAATGCGCAGACTTGGTCAGTGTGTCCACAATGACCCAAGCAACGTCAAATCTCCTCAATGTCCGTGGCAAACCTATCACAAAGTCCACAATTATGTTCTCCCACTTCGGCTCCGATATCTATATTTTCTGAGGCAACCAATAAAGTCTCTGATGCTCATACTTGATATGCTTCAATTAAATCATTGAGAAACATATCAAACAGTGTCTTTCTTCATCTTCCACTACCAATAATGCTACTTCAAATCACGGTATTTCTTCGCAGCACCCAAATGAGTAGAATACCATGAACTATGAGCCTCTTTTAGAATATTCTCTCTCTACCATAAACATTAGGAACACAAATCCGGCCCTGAAGCCGCAGTACATTATCATCTCTAATATACACCTCCTTAGCACCACCTCACAACATTGTTTCCTTAAGGAAAATCAAATGGGGATAATCACACTGACGAGCCTTAATCCACTCAAACAAGGATGACTGAGAGACAATATAGGAAAGAACCCTTCTAGGCTCAGATATATTCAATCTCAAGAACCTGTTGGCCAAAGCTAGAACATCTATAGCTAAGGGCCTTTCCCAACTGTAATGAATGAAAACTAGCCATACTCTTTGCCTTTCTACTAAAGGCGTCTACTACCACATTGTCATTCCCCAGATGATAAAGAACAGATATATCAAAGTTCATCAGTAACTCCAACCACCTCCGCTATCTCATGTTCAAATCCTTTTGCTTGAATAGTTGTTGAAGACTCCAATGATCCGTATACACCTCACACGGCATTCCATATAAGTAATGCCTCCAAATCTTGAGTGCGTGTACAATAACTGCTAATTCCAAATCATGCACTAGATAGTTCTTCCCGTGGGGATTCAATTGGCGCGGCACATAGGCAATTACCTAAGCGTCCTGCATCATCACATACCTAATGCCAACATGCAATGCATCACAATAAATTGTATATAACCTTGAACCTGAAGGCAAAACCAACACAGAAGCTGTGGTCAAGGCTAATTTCATCTTCTGAAAGCTCTCCTCGCACTCGTCCGACCACCTGAACAGAGCATTCTTCTAAGTCAACTTAGTTAATAGAGCTCCAATAGATGAAAATCGCTTACGAATCAATGGTAGTAACTGGTCAAACCAAAGAAGTTCCCAATCCCTAGTAGTGATGGAAGGTCTAGGCAAACTATAGACTACCTCAATCATTTTTGGATCCACCTTCCCATAACTAGATACCACATGACCCAATAATTTCAGTACGTCCAACAAAAACCCGAACATGGAGAGCTTAGCATATCACCTCTTCCCCCTCAAATTCTGAAGCACGGTCATCAAATGCTACTTATGCTCCTCCCTACTAGAGGAATACACCAATGTATCATCAATGAACATAATGATTTAACAATCCAAATAAGGTTGAAACACATTAATTATCAAATGCATGGAAGTTGATGGGGCATGAGTCAATCCAAAAAAAATCACCAAAATATCATAAAGGCCATAACAAGTCCGAAAAAAAATCTTAGGAATGTCCGAAGCTCTAATCTTCAACCGGTGATACCCCGATCTCAAATCAAACTTCATGAGCACCCTTCTACCCTGGAGTTGAGCAAATAAGTCATCAATGCGCGACAATGGATACTTGTTCTTCATGGTCACCTTGTTCAGCTACCGATAGTCAGTACACATTCTCATAGACCTATCCTTCTTCTTACCAAACAACATCGCCGCACCACAAGGTGAAATACCAGGTGTCTTCAACCTCTTTTCCATAAACTCTTGCAACTGCTTCTTTAATTCGTTCAACTCCGTTGGAGCCATACTATACATATGATTAAAGATAGGTTGTGTTCCTAGTGGCAAATCAATGTCGAAATTAATATTCCTATTAAGTTGCATGCACGGTAGGTCTTCTAGAAGAACCTTCGTAAATTTCCTCTCTATTGAAACTAACTCAGCAGTAGGAGTATCAACGCTAACATCCCTGACAAAAGATAAATAAGCCAAACATCCATTCTCAACAATCTACTATAAGGTCCCGAAAAATTTTGCTAAGCAATTTAGCATTTCGGGATGCCAGGCAGGCTAATTATAATATTTTATGTGCTATAAATATGATTTAAATGAATTGGATCTGGTAAATAAGTGTATAATTCAGATAATAAGTAATGTTGGGTCGCAGGAAAAAGCCTAAGTCTAAGTCAAATTGGAATATTTCACAATAGGCTAAAATTCCAAATGAGTTCGCACAAGTCCACAATTTAAGTGTGAATATCTAATTATATATAAGGTTTTATGTGATTAACAACCTATCAAATTAAAGGTCTTCGAGTATAGTTTCCAACTCTTCAAACCGTTCGTCATTTGGATATTCCTACCCAAACTTATGATCAAATTACCAAGGGCTGGAAAATGCAATCCTGTGGCAAATCTACAATCGCAAAACCATTATGCGGGGCACATAATTGATTTGCGACCGCAAATCTGGTCGCAAAATGGCCCTTTGCAATGCATTTTGCGACCCACACTCTTGTTTTGCAGTCCATTATGCGACCGCATACCCGATTTCGGAGGCTTATTTTTTCTAATTTTATAACCCGACCCCATTTTAATAAATAGGCTTAGGGGCTTCATTTGGGATCATTATCTACTGATTTTAGAGAGAGTTGAGAGCAATATAGAGAGAGAAAGAAGGATCCTAGCTTAATAATCACCCAAATCTTGCTCAGGTCTTCAAGAATCAAGGAAGATAACTACTAGATTGTTTTCCATCCGGATAAGTCCTTCTTCTAAGTTTTTATATAAGAGATTATGAGTTCAAGAATATATTGTGGGGTTATAAATAAGCCAAGCATTTGACACTAAGTTACCCTTATGTGAGATTAATGAACTGTTTTGGGTTGTTCTTGCTAAAATTTGTTGAGGGAAGAAGGAATTTCCATTTTTAGACCTTGTAGTCTATTTCACATGTTAGGTGTTTGATGCAATTCCTATGAGAGTTACACCATGGGAAATCTTCCTAGTTATTAATATTTTTCCGCTATCTCCTTATAGATTATTATTTCTAGAGGTGTTGGTGTATTATAGAAACTTAAAGAAAGCTCAACCAGGTATGTTGGCTAAACTTTATCTCTCGAAATGGAATTCCATAATGTTTCCGTAAGTTTAAGTATAATCGGCTCAAAATTTCTAATTCCTGCCCCCCGGGTCATCCCACATGAACTCATAAAGCTTGATTATTTCGAATGAGCCTTATATCAAAATGTAGACGTTTAACGTATGGATTCATTATTAAGATGGTATGGCTTTGAGTCGTATTCTAAATGAAAACTAGTATACCAATTGGGTGAGGAAAACTCGATATGATTAATACTCCCAATTGCTCCTATGTGTGCTTAATGACTTGATTGAGTATGTTTCGTTGTTGATAATCTTTTGAAGGTGTTTGGAAATTAATGGAATGAACCGGGGGAAATGGAATGTGGGTAACATGTATATATAAAATTGTGCCTATGGAGAACATACATATATTAAATGGATTACGAGGCGAGCCTCGACTCAACTATTAAGATAATTTCAAAAATGTGGAATCTGCCTAAAAGCTCTTTGAGGTATGTATGTCTGACTCTAATCTTCAGAGAATCAAATCATTGGTGTTTGAATACTTGGTATGAGTCCCTTACTTGGTCGTATGGAATTGATTACTTAAGGTGATATGTTGAAAGGTTTCTGTTCCCTAATTGTTCTATGTGTTACCATGTCACCATGCTACTTAAAAATGTGAATTATGATCCTACATGCTCCTTCTATTATGTGTGCAATTCATTACGTGTTTGTTCCAGTCAATATGGAAGATGATGTTATTGAACGAATAAAAAGGGGAAAAGACTCCAAATGTAAAATGATCCCAAGTGCCAGGAATTATGAAATAAATGATGGAAATGAGATGTGAACCGAGGAATTAACGGAATTGGTTATGTTTGTGTTTATAGTTTCAATTGCTAATGAATTTGAAATATATGATTTCTGAAATACTTTATACGTTGGTAATTGGTTATTATCCTTGAAACTAAAAGAAGTGAATGTATGGAATGTGAAACATGACCATCGTGCCATAAATAGAGAAACTTGTGAAGGGCCCAAAGAGCCAAGGAAATATTGCTATTGTGAGAGGTTGGAAATGTTAATAAAGATTTGTACAACGTGAAAGATTCTGAGATGACTCATTTCTTTATGTGTATATGTGTTAAATTTGTGTGCAGATCCATATAATACAAATACATATATAATAATATTTTTGGGAGATCGATAGTCACCGAGAAAGGGTAGGTTGAAATATCCTAACCCCGAAAAAACACGTGCCGATGTAGGGTGCATTGTGGAATATTGAAATGAGATTGTTGGTAAATGTAGATACGTCGAACCACACGACACTGTGGTAAGAAGGCTTAGCCGATCAGGCAAGGACGCCATGCCGCACACATGGTGGCAATTCGTGTTGGAAATTGTGATACAAAAATGTGATTGTGGTTACACCTTCAAATAAGGTGGCTTAGCCGATCGGTCCGAGATCGGATTCTGTACCAAGAGTACAGTGTCATTGTGAACAGTGATATCGTGACTTGTGGTATTATCGGTACTAAAGATCTCCCTGAACTAAAATATGTAATACTTCCGCAAAACTTCGAAAGAGTTAATTAATATGTTTCAATTGCACATTTTGATATAATTGATTGAAATTTATCGTTTCAATGCCTTTCCTTTTCTTGTATAGTTACTATATTTTGAAATATGATTTTTAGCTTTACATACTACTACTATTCGACAGTACTAACGTCCCTTTTGCGGGGGATGCTACATCTTTAATGGATGCAAGTGTTTCCACAGTAGGCGGCAACGATCAGAGATAGCGGTATCTTCCTCCCAGCTAATTTGGTGATTCCCACTTCATTTCAGGGTCCTGCGTCATTTGGTTATTGTGTATTATTCATTTGAGGTATCGCCGGAGCCTTGTTGACGGCATTCCCATATTACTCTTCAGTTGTATTTAGAGGCTCCGTAGACAGGTTGTGGGTGGTGTCAGGTATTGGAATTAAACTAGAAATATTGGTGTTTGGCAAATATGTTTTTCATCATATCTACAAAGATTGTAATATCCTGGATATTATGGTTGAAACTACTAATTAAAACAAAAATGGAAGTTAATGAAATATTTATAAAGTATGATTGATAGAATTTATCTCCTATTTATTCAAAAATTGGTTTGGGTAGAATGAAACCTAACAGGCTTGCTCAGTCGGGTTTACTCGGTTGAGCGCCGGTCGCGCTCCATGGTTTTGGGGCGTGACATCTACAACCAAACATCCATTTTCAACCGTCTACTAATCCTTCAAAAATTGAGATCACTCTATTAGGAGTGCAACAAAGAGAATTCTTCCACTCCAACCTCGGCAACCACAACATCGTAGCATCACGGTCTTAGTGTGACAATCAAGGATAACATGGTATGTGGATAACCAATCTATACCCAATATCACATTAAAATCCACCATATCTAATAATTGAAAGTCTACTATTTTCTCAAACCAACGAATAGTGACCACACAGGACCGATAAACTCGATCCACCACAATATAATCACCAAAAAGTATAGAAACATACACAAAAGTATAAAGAGAACTGCGAGGCATATTCAGACAAGAATCAAAGTATGATGACACATATGAATAAGTGGAACCATGATCAAACAATACTGAATCATCCTTGTGGAATACAGAAACAATACATGTAAACATATTATTAGAAGCAACAACATCGGTCTTCCTTGGGAAAGCATAGCATATTACTTGACCTTTACTAGACTTAGCTCCTTCTCTAGGACGACCACATCCTGGATGACCTCCACCTTGAGTTTGCTGAGCAGGTGATGTAGCAACTGGTGCAGGAACCACAGTTTGAGCTCCTTACTGCATCTGACCTCTACGAAAACGAGGGCAATACTTCCAGACACACCTCAACTTCCCACACTCATAAAAACCTCTGACTGGAATGATTGTGGGGCCTAAATCGGACTTTGTCAACCAGAATAACCACTAGAAGTATCGGGTACTGATGAACCCCAAAATATGGAGTGGATGAGAAATATATGCTAGAAGTGAACTGAATAATGACAAGACAAAAGTTCATCAACTGGATGGCGGTGAATGATAATCTAGCTTCCCCAAAGGCGACCTCGACCTCCAGATGAGGCACCACTGAAACTCCCTGATCGTCGGAACCTCTTGTCCCTACCCTGGATCATCTCTTTTGTCTAAATATGTATGCGCTCAATATGTATGCGCTCAATATGCTGCGTTATCTCCACAACATGGTGAAATGGAGTCTCAGTCTCTACCTCCCTAGCCATAGCAATGCGAATACCATGCTGAAGACCATGAATGAATCTCCTCACAGTCTCATCCTCAGTGGTCAAAATAGTATCATTACGGGAAAGATGCGTGAACCTCATCTCATACTCAGTGACGGAGATCAGACCCTCCCGAATTTACTCAAACTTCTCCTCAGCTCCTCCCTCCTAGTGCAGGATATGAAATTCTCCAAAAACACCCTGGAGAACTGAGTTCAAGTAAGAAGAGGTGATCCTACTGGTCTGCCCATCTCATAAACCTACCACTACCTCTTGGCTGGACCCTGCACCTACAAGTAAGTGAAATAAACTATATTCGACTCGACTAGTCCCAAATTGTGAGGAATCTCATGAGAATGATCCAAAAATTCATGGTCTTCCTCTTAAGGTGTACATCCAAAGTAAGGAGGCTACAACATCACAAACTTATCTAGTCTCTTCAGTTCTTCAGCTCATCGGCAGACATTGCGAGCCTATCCTTAGGTTGTGCGATAATAATAGGCTGAACTCCCCAAACTAGTAACACTACATGAGTTTGATAACCACGGGCCACCCGCTATGTTGTATGGGTAGCTGCAGTGTGTGCTCCGTCCCTTGCCTGGGAAGTAGCTAGTATGGTAGGAAATGCCTCAGCATGAACCAGACTCTCAAACAACCCAAACATATATACCAAAGCGTCATAAATAGCTGGTGAAACAAATACGCCTTGGCGACCTGAGTTGGTACCTCTGGCTGCTCATAGTCCTAAACATGCTCCTAAACAGGAGCTACTGGTTGTAACGACCTGGCCGGTCGTTTTGAGAGTTAGCGCCTGATTCCCTGATAACTGTTCCTCCCATGTCTTATTAGGTTAATGGAATGAGTCAGAGTGTTGAGTGATGAAAATTGGAGTGTTTTTGGACATATAGTCCTTTAAGGTGAGCTTTAACCATAGAAATTGGACCGTAGCGGGAGTTGTGTGAAGACGGATCCGGAATGGGAATCCGTTGACTCCGTTAGCATCGTTGGGTGATTTTGGGATTTAGGAGCGTGTTCGGATTGTGTTTTTGAGGTCGGATGTAGATCTTGGTTTGAATGGGCGAAAGTCAGAATTTCGGCAATTTCGGCCGATAGGTGAGATTTTGATATTGCACTCTGAATGGAATTCTGAAAGCGACAGCAGGTCCGGAATGTCATTTATGACCTATGTACAAAATTTGAGGTCATTTGGACGAGTTTAGACGTTGTTCGGCGCCGGAGGTGAATTCTTGAAAATTCTTAAGTACCTAGGCTTGAATCTATGCATTTTTGGATATTTAGATGTTAGGGGACGTGTTTTAAAGCCCGGCCAAGTTTGGATAGGGTATTGGGGTCAGTTGTGGTTTTGGTTGAGGTCCCGGGGGCCTCGGGGTTGTTCTGGATGCTTAACGGAAGAATTTTGGACTTGGTAAGTTGCTGAACTGGGCAACCTTCTGGTGTTTTCGCACCTGCGAAGGATTTCTCGCAGGTGCAATATAGAGGTCGCAAGTGCGAAGTTGGTTAGGCTGGGCAGTGTCCGCAGGTGCGACCCCAGGGGATTTAATGAAATTTCGCACCTGCGATGCCTTTTCCACAGGTGCGGTACCGCAAGTGCGGTGAAAGGAACGCAGGTGCGAAAATCCCTGTTCATATTCCAAAATCCGAGGGTTATGTTATTTCACCATTTTTGAGTTTTGGGAGCTCGGGAGAGGCGATCTTTGAGGTACTTTTCACCTGGGTGTTCAAGGTAAGTGACTTCTAAACACCATAGGTTAATTTTCATATTCCAAATTGTAAATTCCACCCTTAAATTCGAAATTTTGAGTTGAAATTGGGGAAAAATTGGAAGAAACTTCCTAGACCGATTTTTGGGGTTTCGATTGGGTATTTGACCTCCGAATTGAGGGATTTTCATATGGTTAGACTCGTGAGTGAATATGGGTTCAGAAAATATAAATTTTTACCCGATTCCGAGACATGGGCCCGAGGGGCGTTTTAGTCAAATTTTCTAATTTCGCGTATTAGTTCTGAATTAATTAGTTATTTTTATTTCTTGAATTTATATTTATATTATACCATCGAATTGAATAGATTTGGGCCACCCGGAGTTGGATACTCGTGGCAAGAGAGTGATTAGTGGTTGATTTGCATAGTTGAGGTAAGTGGCTTGCCTAACTCTGTGTTGGGGAATTGCCCTTAGGCATTTTTACTGGTTATTCCTATAAAAACCCCGTGTACGTGAGCTGACGAGCGCGTGCACGGGATATTTTCACTGGAGTCCCATATTTCTTTCTACATAATGCTTCCTTTCAACTCTATTATTACTGTTATCATTTAAATTGCATAATAACTTAAGATTTATCATGGTAAATTGATTTCTAACTGATTTTCCAATCGTTACTATTCTTTGAAAATGATTTAAGGACTTTACTTCGAGATTTCCAACTGGTTTTTCCTCAAACCCTTAAACTACGTTATTTTGGAGATTTACTTTATGTTACGTATATATACAGGGATTGCGGGTATAGACCTCAGCCTTTCCCTCATTCTGCATTGCATACAGGGATTGCGGGCATAGACCTGAGACTTTCCCTCATACTGCATTGCATACATAGGGATTGTGGGCAAAGACCTGAGCCTTTCCCTCATTCTGCATTGCATACAGGGATTGTGGGCATAGACCTGAGCCTTTCCCTCATTCTGCATTGCATACAGGGATTGCGGGCATAGACCTGAGCCATTCCCTCATACTGCATTGAATACATAGGGATTGCGGGCAGAGACCTGAGCCTTTCCCTCATTCTTCATTGCATACAGGGATTGCGGGCAGATACCTGAGTCTTTCCCTCATACTACACTGCATACATAGGGATTGCGGGCAGAGACCTGAGCCTTTCCCTTATATTGCATTGCATTGTACCTTTACTTTCTTACAGAGCTTTATATATATATGGCGTTGATCCGAGCATTTGATTATACAGTTTCATGCTAGCCTTTACTCATGATTTCTGTTGATTATCACTTGCTTTACTTACTTGTTTCTCTATATCTGTTATTTTGCAAACCTCAGTAAGGCCTCTACATGACCTCGTCACTACTTGACTGGGGTTAGGCTTGGCACTTACTGGGTACCGAGAGTGGAGTACTCACGCCCTTCTGCTAATGTTTTCCCCATGTGCAGATCTAGGTCCTAGTACACGGTATCTCAGCTAGCCAGCAGCAGCAGTACCGGGAGACTCGAAGTATAATCTGCAACATCCGCAGATCTCCGAGTCCCCTTCTTATCTTGATGTAATATAATTTGTAGATGAAACTATACGGTCTTTTTTTGTTTCCAGATGTACATATTGAGCCGTAGAGTTAGCTTGTGATGTATTGTGATATTTCGGGTTCTGGGTAAAGTGAACTGTTAATGCCGAGCGGCATCGACTTTATTATGATTTATATCACTTACTAATATTCTATATGTTTTATCTTAATTTTGCGTAAGGAATAGGCTTACCTAGTCGTCTAAACTAGGTGCCATCACGAGACACAGTCGGAGGGAGAATTGGGTCGTGACAACAGTTACACGAGCATGGCATCCTCCGCCCCTACCTCTACATCGACCCCGGCCTCTCACGACCCTAGTTTTGTGTACATGCGCTTGCAATTGCACCTGATAATCGTTCCTTACCAATTTAAAAGAATAGAAGATTACAGATTCATACTTAATGATACACAAATTCACACAATAAATAATGAAGGAAGTGAAGTTTCCAAACAACCTTGTAGCCTCTTGAAGACAAGTTCTGATACGGAATCGTATTGAAAACACGGATGATGCCAAAATACTCGGAATCAAAAAGATAGAAGATTATGGTTTAAAAATAAAGAAAAACAAGAACTTAATTATGAATTAGTTAGACCCCTTGAATTTACTATGATAAACAACTAATCGAGGAATAACACTAATAAGAAACACGAATTAAGCTAAGTAAAGAATGCAATCCAAATCCCCTATGATATATATCAAATAGAACACTGAATTAACATTCAAATACAAAAGATAATCCAAAAGTATGAACATGAACTCATACATGATAAACCTAATATAGATAATCTAAAAACATGGTAAATAAAGAAAAATAAAAGATACCTTAAACCTATCAAGGTTGGTCTTTCTTTACCAATCCATCATCAAAAGTTTTCTTTCAAAACGAGAGGAAGGGACTATTTATACCAGAGTGCTATTTAGGCTAAAAAACTAAAATACCCTTAGCTTTATAAGACTAGCCTACATAGCTAAATTTCTAATATGGCCTTCTTAATCCTGACTCGTTTAAGGCACTCCTATGCTATGATGCTGTCTTTAAATTTATCCTCGCTAAGTGTGCTCATCTGGAATGTATCATCCTCCACCCTCCCACCCTCTCCAATTCCTTTTTATACTTTCGCAAAGCTCTCCTTTCCTTAGAGTGAGTTGGTTTTGAATGAAAGAAGGTTTCATCCTGACTTTCATCGGGGACAGGTACGGGGTCTGGATTGGTCGATACGATGAACGGGAAATCAAAAAATCTTGCTTCATTGAAGTCCCTCATGGAAGAAAAATTGGCTGATGTAGAAGGCTTATTTGTTATCGTCCCCGAAAGAAATTCGTCCTCGAATTCGGACATTACAAAACCAATAATGGGGCACATATAAGTATCAAGCCAATCAAAATAAAGTATAATATATCCAAGCTAAAAGAACAAAGTTCTCAATCTTAAACTCAAAAGTAACACTCTTATGATATAGCCAAGTGTCATAATCTAGAAATAACACATCTTCAACACAAATGACACAGACTTGACTGTATATGGTGGATACCGGGGACCCTGATATCGGGACTTCTATGGCATGCCAAGCCAAATCTCGAGAGGTTCGAAGTATAGTCTGAAGTTTGACCTCGAAGTGCATACCTCGAGAAAGTATGTCGAAGTCCCATAACGGCCTACCCTGGAGCAGAATGAAATCGATGACCGTCATGGAAAGGCGGGAATTTCCCAAGAGCACGTGGTCTGAGTTGATAAGGTATGCAAAGACAGTACAAGTCCATACAAGGCCATGACACAACTGGACCAATAATATTTCTCTGTCATAATTAGACATGTACTATGTTGGGATTCAGTCATTCTTGTAACATATACAACATTTACTGCAATAGAACATTCTTTGCTTTTTCGGGCCCAACACTGTCTCCCGGCTTTATTGTTCATTATTTTGGTGTTCTTCATTTATAGTTCTTTATTTATTTCTGGTTCATAGTTCTTTAATTATTTCTATTATTGACCTCGAGGTCCCCGACTCTAGTAATCTCGAGGCCCAAGTTCTTTGTCAAGGAGTGGTTTGGCTATCACATTCGCTTTACCTACACTTATCATTTCTTGACTATTAACTAGTATTGGAATAAATCACATATTTTTAGACAAATATAATTATTAAACCCGTTTTCAAGGTAAACAGTTTGGCGCCCACCGTGGGGCTAAAAATAATAATGACTGTTTTGGTGCTAGTTTTCTGAAAACACAAGTTATTTTTCACACTTTTTCTTGTCCAAAAATCTTTGATTTTAGGTCAAAAAAATGTCTAGCTCAGTAAATGCACATGGAAACAATGTTCTTGATCTCCGTGGGGAGAACAGTGCAACAACCTCAGTCGCTAGAGTGGCACCACAAAACCCTGGGGTAGCACAAGCACAAATCCCCGTCGACGTAGGATCACGCAATGCTTTGCATGTTAATATAAACACTGATACCGACAGAAGTGTGCGCGGAGGTGAAAAACATGAAGCGCAAAGAATACAAGCTCGGGAAGAAAGAGATGTTAGCCTACATGTCAATGTTGAAATGTTACAAGCAGTGTGATAGTGGTTATTGCTCAGCTATAAAGTAACCAGAACACCCCGAGCACAGCAGGACCAGAAACAGCCCCTCGAGTTGAGCAAGCGCTAGAAAGATCGAGTAACAATGGGTTAGGAACAGACCCCACTATTATGAGAATGCTCGAGGACCTCACAAACAGGATTGAATCAGGAGAAGAGAAGATAGAGGCCAACGATAAAAAAATGGAATCCTATAATTCAAGGGTCGATCAGATCCCGGGCGCACCTCCGATTTTAAAGGAGGTAGATTCGAAGAAGTTCGTGCAAAAACCATTTCCATCGAGCGCGGCTCCGAAGCCCATTTCGAAGAAATTCAGGATGCCCGGTATCCCAAAGTACAACGGGACCATAGATCCCAATGAGCATATTACAACTTATACTTTTGGGTATAAAAGGGAATGACTTAAAAGACGATGAGATAGAGTCCGTTTTGTTGAAGAAATTTGGGGAAACATTGTCTAAAGGGGCCATGATGTGGTACCAAAACCTCCCCCCGATCTCAAAAGATTCATTTGCCACGTTCGCATATTCTTTTGTGAAGGCACATGCTGGTGCCATCAATGTCGCTACAAGGAAGCCCGATGTCTTCAACATTAAATAAAAATGCTAAGGGAGTTTGTATTCCGCTTTCAGATGGAGCGAATGGAATTACCACCAGTCTCCGATGACTAGGCAGTGCAAGCCGTCACCCAAGGCTTGTATGAATGAAGCTCGATAGCTTCAAAGTAGTTAAATCAAAACTTGATCGAGTATCCCGCCATAACGTGGGCGGATATGCACAACAGGTATCAATCAAAAATCAGGGTTGACGACGACCAATTGGGATCCCCCTCGGGCTCATTATATCAAAGTAAGATCTTAGCTAAAGAGTCAAGGAATATAGAAAGGGAGTCGAGACTGAACAAGGAAAGATACCAACCATATGTCGAAGACCAAAGAAACGCCCCGAGGCATAATATACCTCGAAATGATCGAAGGCTAGATCAAGACCAAAGTTCTCGGGGACTCATGAGCAAAATCAGGTTCGACAGGCATACGGGGCTGACGGAGGCACCGTGACTGTCAGAGTATAACTTCAACATCGATGCTTCAGACATCATATCAGCCATAAGTAAGATCAGCGATATCAGGTGGTACCTACGGTCATAGGACGAAGGATTGTAGACAACTTCGAGGGGAGGTAGCCTGGCTGATCAACTAAGGGAACCTTTGAGAGTTACTCAACGACCAAGCCAAGAATTACTTGCGAGAAGGAGAGGCGAACAAGATTAACTAACAACAGGAGCCCCATCACATCATTCACATGATAATTGGAGGAGTCGACGTCCCACGTCGACCCATTTTCAAATGAACGATAGTATCCATCACAAAGAAAAAGCGGACTCGGAGCTACATTAGCGACTATGCTCTTACATTCTGCGAGGAAGACATCGAGGCCTTATCTCAGCCTCATAATGTTGAACTGGTAATTTCTTTTCTTTTGAATAAAGTTAAAATTAAAAGTTTTCTCGTGGATTGATACGCTCAATTTACACCTTAAAAGAATGTAAGCGATCATTGTCAAATATAGTAACCCAACAAGGTTGGGGTCGAATCCCACAGAAAACAATATGAGGGCGTTTAGGAATGCTAGAGAATTATCACTTATCGTGCAGTGCCAAACAAATATGATTTTGGGTTTTTGATAATTGTTTATAACTAAATGCGAAAATATAAACTAACCTAGAAAGCAATTAAAATGATCGATGGCAACAAGTATCGATGCTTCGGGTATTACACTCGATTAATGATCCAATATATTTCACGATTTTACAAATATAAGCGGGTAATGTTAATTAGCCACGGATAACATTTCTTAATTAGCTTTTCCCAAAGACTAACAAGACTTCCTAATTGAATTATCCCTAACCCAATTAGGAGATTAAGCACTTCCGAGTTTGGCTACAAGTAGTTCAATCCTATCCCTAGGTAGAATCTATAAAATGAGGGTTAAATCCTCAAGTTCTTGTTAATTAATCTTTCCCAACCCCAAATAATCTTTTCCAAAACTAATTCGGAGTTAATGGGCGAGTCCTAGGGTTAGCTAATCCCTTTGGAAACATTAAAGAACAAGAATAATTAAAATAACAAACACCCACTTCACAAATATATGAAAATCATTCAATACATAAGCACAACAAGGTATTTAATCCACACTTTAAACATGAATATTCCCATAAACCATATTCAAGTGTTGGAAAAATACTACACACTTAGATATTCAATACAAAACAAGGAAATGAAGAAATAAACATAAATGGGTAAGAAATCCTTAACCACAATGGTGAAATCTTCAAGACCCAAGTGTGTGTGCAAAGCCCTAGCTTCAAAACTTGTTCTTCTCTACTCAAAATATATTTACAAAACTGAAGAAATATCCAAAAATCGATCTCTAAGATGTTGCCAAGGTATGCTTTTTATAGAGGGCCAAAAATTCGAGTGAAAATGGACAAAAACAACCCCATCGGGCTGATATGCGATGGCATCCCTGTCGCATATCAGGGATGCGATTCGCATCTTCACTCTT
>ML253967.1:0-30275 GCA_005239495.1 Nicotiana undulata
CGCCCCTGCGGCCCTTGGTTCGCAAGTGCGGACTCGCACCTGCGGAAAAAGGGTCGCGCCCGCGATGGGCCTGGGCCCTGGGGGAGGTCGCGCCTGCGGAGCCGCGCTTGCGAGAAGAAGGTCGCTCCTGCGGCTGGAGCCGCGCCTGCGATTGATTTTCCGCTGGTGCGAGCCTCGCGCCTGCGGCTCATGGACCGCAGGTGCGGTCACACCAGAANCCAACCAATCCCAAATCATATGACGGACTCGCTCGAGCTCCCAAAACATTAAAAACATTGTCCAAACTAGAAATCACTCTCCAAAACCCCTTAGTTCCAAACTTAAGTTTTCAAGAAAATTCCATTGGCTCACCAATACGCCGAACGGGTCTATAATGCTCGGAATGACCCCAAATTTTGCGGACAAGTCATAAATGACTATACGGAACTATTGCCAGTTCCGGGATTCCATTCGGACCATGATATCATGAGGTCCAATTCCGGGCTGAATTCTAAATCTTATGAAATCCTGAATTCCAATTCAGGTGCCGAAATACTCCCGGGTCATCAGAAACCCGAGGCGAACATACGCTCAAGTCCGAAATCATCATCCGGAGCTGCTGGAGCTATCAGCACTCGATTCCGAGGTCGTTTGCTCAAAATGCTGCTCGGAACCAAAGTTAGCCAAATAGGCTAGCCTTCAGGAACCAAGTATTCCTGAACTGGCCAAATCACTTCTGATCCTCGAACTACCTGCCCCCACAAATCATAAGGCACGAGTAGCCGCTATGGAAAGAGTCATTTACGGGAACGGAGTCCCAACACACAAAACGACCGGCTGGGTCGTTACAAAAACGATGTCTTAGGGATAAGTATCTGACTGGAAAATGCAAGGGCATTAGCTGTGGTTTTTGCCTCATCTCCTACCAGGAAGAAAAGAGCTGAATGGAAGAGAACTTTTTTCCTTTTATCTACAGCATCCAGTGCTTGGTGAAAGTAACAACACCAGTAGAAATGTATGTTCACTGTTCATGTAAGATTTAGGATTTCTTTCTTTTTTTCCTTACAGTTTTAGGGTATATGACAAATATTGTGTTTTTACAACATTGTCAACAGGGAAAGACAGAATAGAAGGTCATTCAATTTCTATCTGTTGTGGGATGTCCTCTGCTTGGTCATCACTGGCCTCGATTTCTTCTGCTGTAATTCCAGAGGCCTCAACTGTTCTAGCAACCCATTCCTTCAGAGGATCTTCATTCAAATCAAGTCTTAGAAGGCCAGCAAATATCCCTCCCGCGAAGGCAACAGGTTCCTGCATATTTAGGGTGAAAGAGTTTCACATGAGAAATCTTGACAAAAATGTCTTCACATTTCTTATTGAAAGGGGGGAGGGGAAAGAGAATGACACGGGATTTCCCAAGCAATTAGAGACCAGATCATTATTAAAACAGACATGAATTCAAGGCATTAAATCTTCTTACTTATCCATGTTCACTCTTTTGGTAACATTATATTGCACAGCTTTTCAACTACTACATCCTTCAGCGAAGAGGTTATACATGGGATTTGTGCAACTAACTATGATGTCAGAAAACAACTAGATAAGTTGTTTTGCCCATAAATGAACATGGAGTAATAATCTAAGCCTCCAAATGATACCTTTTCCTCTGGCTTTTCTTCCACTACACAGTCCATTAAGCTACATCGCTACATTCAAATTGGTTCAAAAAAGTTTTGAAGACAGAGAACTTTTGCTTCTTGAATGGTCCAGGGAGATGTAGTTGTTTGCTACCATGTTTAAAGGAATACAGAAAAGCTTCTCTCTAGTTTGCTTTTACACTTCTTTTGTTAAAGTTTTTCCATCTCTCTTTGCTTATACTTGGTTAAATCAAAATTAATTCTCTTCTTTCCTCCCCTGGATGGCAAACAAACTACCAACCATCAGCAATATCTTGCAACTGGCTATTTTTTCTTTTTAGTTTAATTTGAAACTGTTGCATATCAATGCAAAATGCCTTTCATAATGTTCGCTGTGATGTCACATGGTGCAAAAGCTACCTATATCAATAAGCCCAGATGTCTTTAGCTATGAAAATAGCATGATTCTGAGCCTTCAAGATATGAGAACAATGCAAATGCTTAATGGTGACGCCACAGGCACGAACTTTACTATAGTGACATCAGACGATTTAGTTAAAGCAGAGTAGAACTGTTAAGTAGTGTTACATGGGCATAACTCTACACAAAGACATTGTGGGAGTAGATTCTAGAATCTTTTAGTAAATCTGTATGAAAATCAGCACGATGTCATTATCTCAACTTCTCAGCAGATGCAACTGTCAGATTGTGAGAATTAGATGAGATGAGAACAATATCAACTCAATAAGCACTGCATCATCTCACATTACAAAAAGGCTTTAGTAGAAGAAGTAAATACTTAAGCAGAAGTACTAATCAAATGTCTCAGATTCTCCGACTAGAGTCTAAATTGCACGGACTCTTCGATTTTGGTGCCGTCTCCGTCCTGATACGAGACGGGGACGAGAGCGGGATACCCCCGGATTCGGGCAACTGACTTCGGACACTTTGACCGGAATCCATCGACGAATTTGATAGAAAAATTGAGATTTTGATTTCTCAAAATAAAAAATAAAACAGATGTAGGAGAATGAAAGAATAATGTCCATCTTGGAGAATGAAAGATTGAATTCTACAATATTCATGTAAGTTTTTCACAGCATATCTCTCAAAATTTACAATATTTATAGCTCAATTTTTTATTAACCGAATCCCCGCACCCGTATCTATATCCAGATCCGCACCCCCGAATCTTAAAATTTAGATTTTGTCGGATCCGATACTTGGATCCGTCCCCGTATAGAATACCCACACCAGAGTCCGAGCAACTTAGACTAAAGTTAAGCTTTCAGGAAAAAATTAAATATAGAAATCAAGATTTAAGTATTAATCTAACTTCTAGCCCTCTGGATATTATGATTAGAGTTCCATTGTAACATTTCCAGCAGGGCTGGGGAGTTCAACAATTCTTTTCATGGTTTTCGGCCTATACCCTCCGCATTTTTCTTAACTCCTTTATATCAGCACAAAACAAATTGGCAATAACTACATGCTACACTTCCATGTTCCATCCATAAAAGCAAATCAGTTACTGTTCCACCTTTCCCAAGGGGCTCTCCAACATAAAAATTAACTAGCTAATAACTAGCAGAACATGGGTTCAAGCCGTAAACAGTTTCTTGCAAAATCAATGTAAGAGTGTGTACAATAGACCTAATGCGGTCAGGGCCTTCCTAAACCATGCGCATAGCGGGAGATTAATGAACTAGGCTGCCCGTTAAGTCACTAACTAAATGAATTAGGTTAAATTTTCATATTAACTATCCCAGCCTTATCTGGATGAGGCCCGTTGCCAAAATCTTTAGAATTTTTAAAGAAAATGGGACATCATCATCTTCTATAGCTGATGCATAGTATAATGGAGTTCTTAACCAGTCCATTGACACAAACTCTAATCTAAGTCGGTTTTCAACACATCTTCAATCTCTAAGTCTGGCAAGCTATTAACAATTGCAAGAATGGTACTAAGAACAATCATTCAAGTTCAGTCCCTGGGCAAGATTTCAATCCAGTCACCAAGCACAGCAAGCATACGCCTCTTTGTGACACCAAGGAGCTAAGCAATACACGAGATCAGCAGCATATACCTCATCTTGGTAGCAACAACATACTACACCATGTCAAATACTGCTGAACTGGAAGACTATGTAACATAAGGAAAGAGGTATTGCAGAGTTCCAATAAAAATGAACATAAGTTGAACAGCTCACTAAAAAATTTGATACCCCGGAGGAAGCTTGGATAGTTCACTCTACTATCTGCCACTAAGAATCATACAAAGCTAAGTGGTCAGGATGAGCTCACATATTTTGATTCCAAAAGATACACCAGGAACCCCACCCGCAACCCCCCCCCCGAAAAAAAAAAGAAATGCCTATTGAAGAATTGTATTCAAGAACTAAGCACAAGTAATCCACACCAGAAATATTCTCCGATAACATAGTAAAAAATAACTAGCTGGAAGTCTAATTTCTAAGAAGCTGATATGGTGGCATCTTCTGTGAAAATATTTCTAAGAAGCAGTTGTTTCTTTCTTTTGGTGAAAATACAGCGCCATTTCGTGTGCGTGGGCATTACTGCAATTATGACGCGGACAAAATTAACAAACCAGACCAGACAGCAGTATTATGAAGAAGAAATGTTGAATTGTATAGCATATCTGATATCCGCTAATAGGCCACCGACCGAGAGAGAAAGAGAAAGGATAGTACCTTGAGAGCATCTTTGAGAATGGGTTCCTGGATAGGATTGAAGAAAAAAGCATTGACCCGAAATCCAGTTGGCTTCACATGTGCAGAGAATGAGGATGTTTTCGAAGGTAACTGTTTCCCAAACACAGAAGCTTTCCATTTCCACTGCAGTAAATTCGTCAAACAAACATTACTCACCGAAATTAGAGAAAGGAGAAGAAGCAGTACAAATGGACATAGATAGACCAATGAAATTGAACTCCGACTTACTGTGGCACAAGCAGGTGATACAGAAGCAGCACAGTTCAAAACAATAGACATCTTCGTTGTGTCTTCTTCAGCTACTTGTTCCCTGAATTTGCGAGTAGCTGTGAGGACAGGCAATGCTTATGCTCCAGTACCTTCGAGAAGGATGTGTAACAGACAAAACGGGCAGGATTAATGCCCCGCATTCGGCCCGATAAAATAGAGATGAAGTGCAGGCCCAGTAACGAACCGGCCTAATGAGCCTAGAGCGCTTGCAACACTCTTCTATAGCCACAGTTTACACCGCTAACCACAAAATAGCCAAATATTACAAAACTAATCAACATTTAGCCACATTTTATTGCCACAAAGTACTTGGATAAACATACTCCTATATAAACAACAAAAAGAGACAAAAGTTGATCATATATAGGGTAAACTAGGCAAGAAACTCAATTGAATTATGAAGAAGGACAATGTCAATTGTTCAATATTAAGGAAATTTGATCTCTAAAAAGGAAGTTACGGGCGTAAATGATTTTCACCCCAAGAAAATTGAGCGAACACAATATGAAACAAAACCGTAATCCTTTATTAGCCCAAACACACTAAATTTGGTTATATGTAACTTTTTTTGTGTGGGTCATGAAAATTATTCATAATTCTTATACATTACCAAATTGGTACAAGTTGATAATCTCTAGCACACGGTAATAATAAACTTATACTTCCGTGTGAGAATTGAAGCTTACACCATCTTAATGCAGGTGATAGTCAAATTAAAGCTTCATCAGTTTAGGTGCAACGTTGTATAATATAGGCACAATTTTTTTTCTTTGAAACATCTCTAGAGCAAGGGATGTTGTGAACCAAGTTGACTCCACAAGGGCCCATAGGATTGAAGAGATGAATAGATTGGGGTAAAAATGGCGTGGGTTAGCCACTATTTAAGATGCTATTTATTTTTTATCCAGTAATTCTAATGTTGAGCAAAAATAGTCACTACTCTATTAAAATTAATATGAAAGGACATTTTTACCCTTTCTTCCATTACTTTTCTTCCCAAACCCTCGCTTCTCTCTCTCAAGTTCGACGCAGAGACATGTTATCATTCGCAAGTTTGTGACAATGATTATGAACGTCGGATAGACTTAGAAGAGCAAAAGCATTAATTAAAATTCATAATTTCTTTCTTTATTCTTTTCAGCTGTCCTTATTATTGTTTTTTATCATTTATTTAATTTTTGTTAACTCGACAACATACCAACCAAGAAATTGTAGGATGATTTGGTTGTTAGTCTTTGAAATTGTACTCTTATTTTCTTTAAATTTGTAATTCTTTCAATTTTTACTTAACTTAGAGTTAGAAGCACACAAATAAAAGACAGACAGTCCTTAACCTAGAGTTACAAACACAGAAATTAAGGACAGGTAGTCCTGAACTTCGAGTTCCAAGCTCAAAAGTTAAGGACATGTAATCCTGAATTTAGAGTTACAAGTTCAAAAGTTAAGGACATGAAGTCCTTAACTTACAGTTACAAGTTCAAAAGTTAAGGACATGTGGTCCTTAACTTACAGTTACAAGTTCAAAAGTTAAGGACAGACAATCCTTAACTTACAATTACAAGTTCAAAAGTTAAGGACATGCAGTCCTTAACTTATAGTTACAAGTTCAAAAGTTAAGGACAATAGGTCCTGAACTTAGACTTACAAGTTCAAAAGTTAAGGACACTTCGTCCTGAACTTAGACTAACAAGTACAAAAGTTAAGGACATGCAGTCCTTAACTTACAGTTACAAGTTCAAAAGTTAAGGACAATAGGTCCTTAACTTAAACTTACAAATTCAAAAGATAAGGACACTTGTTCCTCAACTTTGACTTACAAGTACAAAAGTTAAGGACACTTGGTCCTGAAGTTTGAGTTCGAAGTTCAAAAGTTAAGGACACTTGGTCCTGAACTAAGTTATAAGTTCAAAAGTTAAGGACGTGTAGTCCTGAAGTTAAGGACATATAGTCCTGAAGTTAAGGACATGTAGTCCTGAACTTAGAGTTCGAAGTTCAAAATTTAAGGACATGTAGTCCTGAAGTCCTAAACTTAGAGTTACAAGTTCAAAAGTTAAGGACATGTAGTCCTGAAGTCCTAAAGTTAAGTTCAAAAGTTAAGGACATGAGCAGAAGGGTATTTTCGTCTGGGCAGTTAAAGTTTATTAAAGCAATGGCTAAA
The DNA here is from genome assembly GCA_005239495.1 of Nicotiana undulata. Lineage (NCBI taxonomy): Eukaryota > Viridiplantae > Streptophyta > Magnoliopsida > Solanales > Solanaceae > Nicotiana > Nicotiana undulata. The sequence goes on from ML253967.1 coordinate 6,777, forward strand.
GACTAAAGACATTTTAAATAGTGGCTTAAAAGTAAATACACGTGTTATCAGTGGCTAACCGTGCACTTCTCCCTAGATTTGGTCAATTGAGATTATTGGGCCGAGTAAAATGTTAGAGAATTATATTTGGGATCCAGGCCCAGTTAGCAAATGGTTAAAAAGGATTACTGGTTTGGAAAGAAGGATTATGCGAATTGTGTTGAAGCTTTCACTCAAGTATGTGCTTCTCATCTCCTCTTCTGAATCTGTATCTCATTCCATTTCTTCTTAGCTTCTTATTGCAGTTTCTTTTCCTCATCTCGTCTATATTTCCTTCAGTGTTGTTTTTTATTATTCCATGGACATTTGGTTATTGTAATTTCGCTTTGGTGAGTTGATATAATCAGTTGGTTTGGGCGTAATATCGGGTTTATTACAATGGACTTGGTCTCACTTGCCTACCAGCAAATAACCACTTGGGATATAGTTGTGATAATACAGATGATCTTGGGAAGGTACCAACCTATTCACAATGAAACTGATGATTATAAACTACAACAAGTAGAGACGGATCCAGGATTTGATGGCTGCGTGTACTATTATATTTTAATACAAAATAGCCACTAATTGAAGAGATTGAATTAGAGTATACATTTGGTCAATTCAATCTATTTTGAATTAATTTGGCCGGTTCGTGTCGATCCATTTTGAATTAACTTAGTTGGCTTCATACGATTTTTTGGTGCATAAATATGTGATGACCAAACTGAAAATATCTTTTATTTGAGATCAAATAAAAAATAACATTAGATGAATAAAATAGAGAAATGCTTAAAATCGTATCCAAATAAAATTTTGAGGTCTAGAAGAAGGATTAAATATAATTTTAAACTTCAAATAAATAATAAAATGGAGTTGTACAAAGAGAAAAAATACAAAGATGAAAAACTGAAATAAAATGGGAAAAAGGGAACAAGTAGGCCAATAGGAAAAGTGAAAATGGCTTGCTAGTGAGGGACCTTAATATCGAACTAGGGTGTAGATTATGGAAAGGTAGCAACTTGATGTATCCTTAGAATAAGTTTGTTTGAGTGTGAAATACTCAAATACCTGTACATAGGGGTGTGCAATCGAATCGGTTTATCGATAAACCGAATCGATTATTTGTTATCGGTTATCGATTTATCTATTTCGATTTCGAAATTTTCCTTATCGAGTTATCGATTTCGATTTCGATTTTGTCCTCTTCGGTTATCGGTTTATCGATAAACCAATAAGATATACCTTCTATAAGTTATCTTTTTATGTTTGAGTTTAACAACATAGTTCTCTTCCATGTTCTATTTTCCCTCTTCGTTCCTGTCATTCCTCAAGTTTAAAACAACCATCCTCGAGTAATAACCTTCAGAAAAGTTGCATATATAGATGCATAAATCTTCAAGATATTCTTTTACAAGAAACAAATGATGCTTTGTATTAGTAGTGTGCGTGCACTACAAAATGAAAGAATATAACTGGTCCAAAATTGGAGAACCTGCCACCATTTTCACTTTGAAGCCAGAGTTTGAAGATCAATATCATTTAAAAACGAATGCATGACCTTAATTGGCTCACAAACAAAACCATCTTCTTGGCATGCATCCTTGAGTTGCTTCACTTGTGAAGACCCATCTGTGTTGAAGTCATCGGATGACACAATTTTTATGTTATAAACGGTGTTCGTCTTATTTTAACTTTTTTTTGTTCATATTAGTTAGACGTGTTTATAGCGATATACTTTTCGTGGAATCCCGCAAATTTTCTTATTGGTATAATCGATAGCCGAATCGGTAAGCCCCAAAAATTGATAAATCGAAACCGAAATCTTATTGAAACGATAATGATAAGCATATGTACAAATCGATAATCGATAAGTAATTATCGATAAAGGTCAAAATCGAATCGATAAATCGAATGCACACACATACTTGTACATTTATGAAATTTTACCTGAGTGACCGAACGGTGTACCACCCTCTCTTCCCTGCATAGATCCGCGCCCTGACAACAGGATTTTGAACTATTAAAGTCACATAACTTTCAACAACATAATAAAACAATTAAGTTAAAACCACTAATAACAAATACTACTACAACATCTCTGTACAAAAGTGCCAGAAATCTAGGCTTCTCGTGGTGCTTTTCTGTCCCTAGGACGTTGACTATTATAGTGGCTCTACAGTTTGATAAATTTTCATGTGAAAGTCATCGCCATAAATTGCCAAGAAAAATTCAACAAGTGCCTTTTTCTATTAGCATATGTCGGGCTTGTTCCTAACAAAGTAAAAACATCAAACATTTAATGGCAAAGCCAGTGATCCAAAGATGGGGTAAAAGCATTGTCATCCATTTAAAATGTTTATTTATGGGGCTCGACAGACTTGACTAGTCCAAAGTCCAAACCTCGAGCCTTTAAAAACAACCAAAGGTCACAATACTTGGAAGGGAAGAGATAAAATTAAAGAAAGTAAGTAAAAAGAATGGGTCTTAGCTCTTAAGATTGGGTGAATATAATTAAAGAAATCAGATTAGACAACTCAAATTGAAGCACATTATCTAACTTTTCTCCAACTTGAAGCTTTCTCACCTGGTCTTTCGCTCCGACACAACATAAAATTTTCATTTTTATCCACTGAATATATATACTTATACAATTGCATTTAAATGTGTGGCATGGTGATCACTGAAATAGTAAAAATCGTAAAGAAAGCTAAATTTTAATCTCAGCAAAGACAAAAGAGTACTAGGTGATTTCTATTGAAATTTTGACTTACGTTAAATGGTATAATCTGAAAGAATAGTGACACGACCCAATTGGTGTATAAATGAACGGCATAATATTAAATACTATGTGTGGGGATAAATGAGCCCTAATAACAATTGACTTGTGATGGGTAGACATTCTTTATAAATAGAGATAGCTATTAAAAAAACTCTATCGTATTCTTGAATACGTGGCAATGGTTGACGTCACATCAGTTAAGTTACCCGGGCTGTGAGAACGCGTAGCTAGTGAATCGTAGAAGTTGGTCTCAGACCTAATCGCCGGTTGAGCAATACGCTTCCTCAAACTCTAACTCTAGATTGATTACACAATTGTGCTTTAATCTCTGCTATGGCTGCGAATTGATTATCTTACAATTTCATCTTATCCGCCTTATCCAATATAATTATTGAAGTACACAAGCTGGCTCGCAAACCATTATTATTTTTTAAAATGCCTATATAATCATATTATTTAAAATTTAAGTGCGTGCTTGCACAAAGTATGGATGGAATAGAAAGATGACAACTTATTAGAACCGTTTAAATTATACGAATCGTGTAAATATTTTTTCACAATATATAAAAGGACATTAAGATTTAAGAAAATCTAATAGTATTGAGGCACATTTTGGAGCATCAGACTGCGCCGCTGTTTGTGTCCTCATCCGCCTCCCCCAAAAAGGAAAAATCTATTGAGGAAAGACTTTATGCTTAAATTAATTCTTTAATTATCAATATTCGTTAGCATTCCCAATACCAAATAAATGATAGTAGTAGTATGATATTAAGCGACACTTCTGAGATCTGCAGTTTACAAAAATGGAAAATTTCAGACTAGACTATGATAAATAGATAGATACATGACAATAAATCACAGCTAACTTGAGTCACAATTATTAGACTCTGCTTGAAAAGTAACAAGGGGAAAAAACAAAGCAAATCCCAGTTGAAAAGAGATCTAGGCGGATTATCATTTTAATTTAAAAAATAAAATAAAATCCGAAGCTAACTGAAAGAATGGCATCATATCTAACAGCAAAAGAATGTGAAAAATAGTTTCTTTAATACTACGAGTTGACCAAAAATAACTTTAATTTTTGTTATTCTCCAAACAATTATGTGATGTGAAATTCATTACTTAAAACTGCAAATAATACTTAGAGACGTGGGTCTACAAATCTTGGGTCAACGAACGCTTGTTTGCCCTTCACACCACCCTCTTTTGGCTCCATTCTTTGTTATTTAAGTAATTTATAATATTATTAATAATGTATTCAAGGAGAGAATTTTCTGTTAGACTTAAAGCTAATAATTATGGATGTCAACTTCCATTCAACTCTTCCTTATCATTAGCAGATGGTTCTTTCTCTTACATTCCTTGTGTTAATCAATGGAAATTTATTCACAACTTTGGGTGTTAATAATCTGCACTCTGTTTTTTCTTGTCTTCATCAAATACAAGAAGGGAAATTCTGAAAAAGGAAATGCAAAGTTCCCTCCTGGTAGAAGAGGCTGGCCAATTATTGGTGACAGCTTTAACTGGTACAATGCTGTTGCCAGTTCTCATCCCCCTTGTTTTGTTGAAAAACAAGTTCAAAAGTAAGTCATAACCCCCCCTCCCCCCTCTTTTTCTTGAATTTCTTCGAACCAAGATGACGATTTGGTTGAAACTTGAATAAAAGAGTTTTGAAGATGTGTTTGAAAGTTAAAGTTATGTTTGGACATGCATTTTACTTGAAAAAATATTAAGTTTTGTGAGTGGAATAAACATTTTCACCCAAAAACTGGCCCAAACTAGTGTTCGGAAACAAACAATATTTTCAATTTTTTTGAAGAAAAAAAAAACCAAAATCTATGTCCAAACGGGAGCCAAATCCTTTATATCTTATATAAATCTTATGTATTCATGACAGGTATGGGAAAATATTCTCATGTAGCTTACATGGTAAATGGGCTGTAGTATCAGTAGACCCTGCTTTTAACAGATTTGTAATGCAAAATGAAGGGAAGCTATTCAAATCAAGTTATCCAAAATCTTTCAGAGATTTAGTTGGGAAAAATGGAGTGATCACAGCACAAGGAGAACAACAGAGGAAACTTCACTCTATTGCCTCTAATATGATGAGACTGGACAAGCTTAAGTTCCATTTCTTGCACGATATACAGAGGGTTATTCAACAAACCTTAAATAATTTTCAAGATAATGAAATTATTCTCCTCCAAGATGTTTGCAGAAAGGTATGTTATTTTTTATTTCTTTGTATTGAGGTCCCGACTAATCTGGAGTCGCCTCGTGAGCAAAGGAGGACTTATGTTGTATTGAGAAGGGTCGCCGGCACCCGAAAAGTTGGGGAAAATATCGTGTATACATGTATATATCTTTAAAAATAGTGATACTCCCTCTCGTTCAAAATATGTGATTTTTTTGTTGTTTTCACACATATTAAGAAATTCATCTTTTAACATTAATTAGTAATGAAATTGATCTTATTAACCTTTACTATTTCTTCAAATAAGCACTCCAAACACGTACTCCAACATTATTTACTCCAAGGGCAATGTAGGAAAAAAATAACTTGAAATCTGGAAAAAGTCACTTATTTTGTACTACAAAAAAAAATCAAAAAATCACTTATTGTAAACATTATCTTGGTTAATTGCAAAAGTGCACCCCGCGATTTTCAAATCTTGGGTCTGCCAATGCTCGTAAATCCCATTAAAGGGGGAACCGCTTCCTACTAGGATTTATTCCATGCCGAGCGCTCGAATCCAAGAACGGATTAATCTTATGCATCCCACGATAACCCTTAGTAATTATGCTAATTACAACCATTTTTATACTAAGTTCATTATGTGTTTAGCTTCTTATTTAATGGAAACTACAAAACATTGAATTAATTTCAGCTGGCCATTAATTTGATGGTTAATCAACTGCTGGGAGTGTCAAGTGAAACAGAGGTGAATGAGATGGCTCAGTTATTCTCTGATTTTGTGGATGGATGCCTTTCTGTTCCAATCAATATGCCTGGTTTTGCTTACCATACTGCTATGCAGGTAAAAATTAAGTCAGGTCTTGCCATATTAAAGCGTGTATTTGGTAGAACGGAAGTCATTTTTTTCTAATTTTCTGGAAAATATTTAAATGTTTTTCAGTGATTGATTATAAAGTGGAAAATATTTTTCGAAAAAAGATAACATTAGCAAACTAGAATCTATTTTGATATAATTTATTAATTATATAAAGATTGATAATAATGTCTAAGTGCTGGTTATAATAGTACGTAATAATAATATGAAGTTCAAAATTTAAGAAAATTGTGAACGAAAATGACTTCCACCCCAAAATGAGGATAATTATTTTCTACATTTTGGTGGATATTGCTTTTCATATAAAAAAAGTATTTTCTGGCAACTAATACTAGAAAATGACTTATTTTTTCGCAAATTTCCTTCCGTCACAAACAATTTATGGAGTATTACATATTAATAAATTATTGCTAAACTTTTAGTACTAGTATTTTGTGTGGGAATTGAATGTTACTACTTTTTAAGACAATGTATATTAGTTGAAAAGCCATAATAGAATCATGAAGTGTCTCTTATGTTAATTGAATAGGCAAGAGAGAATATTATAATGAAGATAAACAAGATTATTGAGAAACACAGAAGGCAACCATCAGGTGGAAATGGGAATGGTGTGATATATAGATTGCTAGAGGAAGAAAGCTTACCAGATAATTCAGTTGCTGATTTCATTATAAATCTCTTGTTTGCTGGAAATGAGACCACTGCTAAGACCATGGCATTTGCTATTTATTTCCTTACTCAATGTCCTAAGGCCATGAAACAACTACAGGTACATTATCTGCATTCCATTATACACAAAAAAGCATATTATCTTTATTTTTTTTGCCTACTATCATTACACTGCTCAGTGACAAAGCCAGGATTTTAATTAAAGGGATTAAAATATAAATAAATAAACACACAAAAATATTAAGGGGATTCAATAACATCTATTATATATTCATACAAAATAATTTAACTTTGTATATATAATATAATTTTCCGGCGAAGGGGTATGCTAGTTGCGATCCTAATATTGGCAAAAGAAAAAAAGTAAAATACATGCGACAAGGCTTGTGGAATTTGTTTCAAAAAATTTGACGTTTTAGAAAAATATGAAATATGTAATTCTTTTTTTTTTCTTTCAATTTCATCTTTACTGCTCTAATATTAATGGGGTGTTAATAAAGTATAGAAATCTATGAGACAAAGGATAGTTTATCAGACAAACTTTATTGGTATTAAATATTTTTTCTCGAGGGGTATACAAAAACTTTAAAGAGGAAGAAAATATGAACCGTAGGTAGTAGGTATTTATTGAAAAATAGTGGAAATATATTGATGAAGGGATGTAAATGAAGACTAATATTTACAAAGTCCTAGCTGTCTAAGCCACTTGTTTTTCATATTTACCTTGTGTCCATAAGGATAGGATGAGCAACAGAGCATAAGAAGTCAGAAGGGTAGCTTTGACACTGAGGACGAGATGCTCACTTGGCAAGATTACAAATCCATGCCTTTTACTCAATGTGTAAGTACTCTTCTGGATTTCATAAACCAACCCCCCCCCCCCCCCCCCCTCCCTTCTCCCCAAAAAAATATAAAATTTAAAAAATATGAGCTTAATATTGATTTCTGAAACAATTTTTATTGGCAGGTAACAGATGAAACCCTTCGGGTTGGAGGTATTGCAATATGGTTGATGAGAGAAGCCACCAATGATGTTGTATATGGAGGTATATAATGCTTAGTTTTATCTCAATCTCTTTATTGATGTTTTCACAAAATTTTCGGCAAGAACATTTTGTAAACCTAAATTAAAAAATAACGTTTATCTTCCGAACAGATTAACCTTTAAGATGAAGCGCTTTACACAATTTAACGTGATATCAGAAGTAGTCAACAATCTTGTATGTGTCCGTTCTAACAGTTTAAACTTTTATATAAGGTAATTTACACTATACAACAAGCCGAACATTAATACTTTTGGGACATGCCTTCAACTATTACTCCTTTCGTTTCAATTTATTTGAACATGTTTGACTGGTCACAGAGTTTAAAAAATAAAGACTTTTCGAATTTGTGATCCTAAACAAGACAAAAAGGACCCCAGAATATTTGTGTCGTTATAAAAGCTTCTCATTAATAGTAGAATTGTAAATTTAAGCTAAATTGTTACCAAATTTATAAAGGGGTCATTCTTTTTGGAACGGACCAAAAAAGAAATATGTTCACATAAATTGGAACAGAGGGAGTATCATATAATAGTTTAAAAGGGGATTTTGATGCAAAAGTCATTCGGTGTTCACACTAGGTTCGGGGAAAGACTGTACCATAAGAGATTTGATGTAGATAGTTAACCCTAATATCATATAATAGTTTAAAAGAGAATTTTGATGCACAAGTCATTCTGCGTTCACAAAGGGTTCAGGGAAAGAGTGTACCATAAGAGGTTTGATGTAGAAAGTTTACCCTAATATAAACATCAGTGACTGCTTCAACGGCTCGAACCCGTGACTTACAAGTTACAAGAAGACTAATTTTACTATTGCTCAAAGACTCCCTTCGAGATGTAACTTACTTTGTGTCTTTCTATATGTAGATTATGTTATACCAAAAGGCTGCTTTGTGGTACCATTTCTCTCAGCAGTTCATCTGAATGAAAACATCTATGATGATCCTAGAAGTTTCAACCCTTGGAGATGGATGGATCCTGAAAACCAGGTTAGCCATTTAGCCAATAGCTCGAGTTTCAACTAGTTTTTTGGGGATCTTTAAACAAATAATTGGTCATATTTATTTACTTTTTCTAATCATATACATAGATTATACATTCATTATATAATACATAATGCATATATTATATTTTTATTTACTATTTTTAGTTTAAGCAGTTGAATGGACAGCTATTTCGGTTAATTCTTCATTGAGAATTTATGTGCTAATGACATAATTATTATTCTTTTGTGAAATCACAATTGCAATAAAAGGAAAAAAGAAATTGGAGAAATAGCCCATTTTTCGCCCCATTTGGAGGAGGAGGACGCTTTTGTCCTGGTGCAGAATTGGCCCGCCTTCAAATCGCTCTATTTCTTCACTACTTTGTCACTACTTACAGGTAGGCACTTCACCCCTCTTATTACTTTCAGTAAATATATTCACAAATCTCGGACGTTATTTATTGCAAAATCTTCTTAATTAACAATTTGAATTATAAAAAATAGTTTTATTTTTATTTTTTGTGTGTTCAAAGAATTGTGTTTAGAAACCAAACCTTTGTTTAATTTTTTAACTTTTTCCCGGAATATAACATGTTTATTCTAGAAAACAATCTATTTATATTTCAGCCAGCAACCTTTTACAACATCTTTCCAAATTCTTGTTTAAGACTTCAAATGTGACGTATAATACACTAAGGTTAGGATAGAATAATTCTGAACGCATTGTTGCTTAAATTGATTTAACCTTGTAATACAATTAAAGCTGCATGTTTGGACAACATAATTGTTGGAGTTTTAAGATATTAATGCTTAAAATAGGATGAATGAAAAATGGAGGGGAAAATGAAATATTTTAGTAATATTTGAGGTTCCCTCCTTGATTGTCCTATATGGGAAGAGGAAAAAGTTTGATGGGTACATAAGTAATTGCTCTTCTTCTAGCTCATAAAGAGTTGAGAAGAAGGCAAGCCTCGCGCCATCGTCGCTCGCTCGGCTCGGCCTCGGAATTGGTCAAATGATCGATTGATTAATTTTTGGACCGAATTTATTTGTTAAATATTAAATCCATTTCAGTTATCCAATTTTTAGTTTTCTGTTTTTGTAACAGAAAATTAACTACCCTTCAATTTTCCCTCTTTATTGTTGAGTAAATAGTCATTTATGTTATGACATTTATTCTATGGCCGTTTTGCAAAAACAGTCATTCCGAGAAGTAGCACCTCTTCATATTTCAGCCCAACTTTGATTGTAAATACAAGTTCATTCTCTCAGATTTTCCATACGAATTTTTCGAGTTCTCCTCCTTTCTTCCGCATATTTTAACTTCAAAGAAAGCAACAGTAAGTGTGATTTGCTACCGAACTTTGAGTTCGCTGAAACACTGGGGTTTGAAGTACCACTATACCAGTGTGTAATTCATTCTATCCTGGAGGAAATAATCCATAACCTTGGGTACTAGGAGGGGATTAAATTCCTTAAGGAAACACTGTGAATTCAGTGGGCTCGAATTGATTTTTTATTTCGTTTACATTTATGTTTATGTTATTCTATTTTCTCCATAATTGTTTTACAAATACAGATTACTAACAATAATTTCGCAATATGGGACAACAATACTACTCCCTGTGTCTCATATTATGTGTCGTGTTTCTCTTTTACACGCCCTTTAAAAAATATTACTATTAGGAAAGAGATTGGACTATTTATTTATGCCATAAGATATAATCTCTTTTCATTGAATATTTATTCTATTTATATGTTATCTCTATCTTCAAGAACAATTATTACCAAAAATTAAAAAAAAAGTTAATTTTATCTTAAACTTCTAAAATAAAAAATAATTTGAAACAATTATTTTTAGTAACCACGACGTAGAAGTATGGCTAAACTATAGAAAGGAAGTAAGGAGCCCCATTTTGTACTCCATCTAGTATAGTACGTATACATATGTTCATATTTGTCCGTTTCCAATAGGCGTTTCATTTTTTAAAAAAAAGGAATAGAGGCAAAGAGTGCTTTTTAATTTGTTTAAACATTTTTAATGAATTGATTACGCATTCAACAATTAATGCGTCCCTTAGTTCGCATAGTGTTTTCAAATGGACAAGTAAAATTATTTCTTAAAAGAAGATAAATTGGAAATTAAAACTGACTATTATAGGGATATTTTCTTAACAATCACTTTTGAAAGATAATCCTTTCAATATTTTTTTTAATTTTAATTATCGCCAATATAGTGCCTTTTTATTTTTGGTTTGAAAAAATAAACCAAATATTTGGAATAAAACTGAAAATACATGCCCAATCCATGGACATACTACATGGAGTGCAAGACCAATTTCCTTCAGAATTGATTTGAATTAATAAATTGGATCTTACTGAATTTATAGGTGGAAGCAACTGAAAGAAGATCGGATGTCTTTCTTTCCATCTGCTCGTTTGGTCAATGGCCTCCAGATACAATTAACCAGAAATTAAGTCACAGACAATGCATTTATTGGATGTTTGTCAAAGTAATCCAATTTGCATTAATTACTTATTTGTTTGTTCATTTTCATTTTTATATACCATGTTATAATAAAAATCGAATTTAAATGTCGATAGTGTGTGGTTTCTTTGTATGAATGATCAAAAAGATGTATCTTTTTCTTTTTCTTGTTTACATGTGAAATACTGAGGGTGTTTGCCACAATTTCCTCCCTTTGTTTGGCTAGTGTGAAAGTAAAGAGGAAACAAGCCTCCAACAGTGCCATGTGACTATGCCCAAATTAGACTTAATGGTGTAATCAATGCTAGCAATAAATGTATGAATTATAGAAGATGCAAAGGCGAAACTGTTTAACCCTTATAAAATACCTAGTACTATATACTTTTTATGTAGTTCATAGAATCGATTTTCCAAGAAAAAGTTATTTAATTAGTTAAATAATTTTAGTGTTTTAGAACGATATAGTAAATGACAAACATGGCTTTTAAATATTATATAATAATATAAACAGAAAAGGGTCATATATGTCCGTGAACTATGCGAATTAGGACAAATATGCTAAATCCGTCCAATATGTGCTCATTCATGCCCTTATTTTAACAGAATCACTATTTTGTCTTTCTTAAATAATTAATAACCGGACATATCAAAATCTGTTGACCCGATTCGTTAGGACCCGACTTACCCTTATTTCAAAGGTATTTTTTGATATATTATTTCTGTTTGATTGAGAAATTTTGTGATAATCATATTTATTTATTTGCTAATTTGATAATCAATTTTTTTTGTTATACATTATTTCGGGAAGTAATCCTACTAAAAATAGTACTCTAATTGATAGTTATTTAATGTTTTAATAATATAAATTCGAATTAGTTTGTGCTTTCTTCGATCATTTTACCATCTATTTTTATTTTTCTCAATGGTGCTTGTTATGAAATAATTAATTAACAAAATGGAAAAGAAGCACCACTGTTTTTGTTATGAAATAGTATTTGTTATGAAATAATTAATTAATAAAAATAGAAAAGAAGCATCACCTTTTTAATAATTTATTACTTATTTCATAACAAATTTGTAGTGCAGAAAATAATCCAATGAATTAATAATCAATCATATAATGTTCACTTATCTAAACAAGAAAATGGATCCATCAGGTTAAGTTATAGTGAATAGGAGTGTACAATTGAAACCGACAAACTGCACCTACCCGATAATCTGAGTCAAACCGAGGAAAAAAACCCGACTATGGTTTGGTTTGGTGTTGGGAAAAAAAATCCGACCATATTTGGTTTGGTTTGGTTTTAACTAAAAAAAGTCAAACCGAACCAAACCAACCCGACATTATATGTATAGAAGTTTTAAATATATTTAATGTATAAAAATATTTATGATAGAGTGTAGTTTATAAATATTTCTTAAACTTTTTCATATTTTTATCTTTTAACGTATTATTTCAAGCTTGGGCTTATAATTTTTGGATGCTCCAATAAGTTTTATAGTACATAAATATTAGTAACTCAAATAAATCTTAAACCAAAATCAAATCAATACTAATGCTAATTAAAGACATTCAATTCGATTGTACTATGAATGAAAATAGTGTTGGATATCTATTTTTTTAGTTTTTCCATTGTTTAGATAAAATGTATAACTTATTTTTTTTTTAATGGTTAGTCATGTAAATAATAGTACTTATTAGTGATAATTTTAAATTATGTTTGTTTACATTATGACTTATTAATAATATTTATGCGACTTTATTCTCTTTATTGTCGAATATTATAGTACAATTATTTTATTGAAAACACCTTATATAGTTCTGTTTTACTAGGATTTAAAAAAAAATATGTGGAGCACAAATTTTACATTTTGTGCTATGATGACTTTATGAAGAAAAAAAATGAAAAAATTCGAAAACCCGAGAAACCCGAGAAAAACTGAGATTAAAAAACCCGACTTTTATTGGTTTGGTTTGGTATTTAATTTTAATAACCCGATACAATTGGTTTAGTTTGGTAATTAGAAAATTCGAACCAACCCGACCTATGTACACCCCTAATAGTGAACATGGAGTTATTTGTAATTTTATTGGTAAAAAATACAAAGAGATTGTGAGAAAAATAAAAATAAATGACAACATGATTGAAGAAAGCACAAACTAATTCGAATATTATATTATTAAAGATGTATAACAAAAAAAAAATCGATTATCAAATTACTCAAATAAATAAATATCATTATCACACAATTTTTCAATCAAACAAAAATAATATATCCAAAAATATATTTGAAATAAGGGTGGGTCAGGTCCTAATGAATCGGGTCAGCAGATTGTGGTTGTGGTTGGGTCCGGTTATTAATTATTTAAGAAAGACAAATAGTGATGCCGTTAAACTAAGGGTATGAATGAGCAAGTATTGGACGGATTGGGCATATTTGTACCAAACTATTAACGTCGGGCATATCTGTCTTAATTCACATAGTTCACTGACATATATGACCGTTTTCTATAATAAAAAAGTACTCCCTCTTGTCCATTTTTATTGATTTTTTGACTTTTTTTTTTGTGGTTTGCAATATTTGATTTTTCATATATCAAGAATGAATTAATTTCTTTTTTTAAAGTTATCTCAAAAACTGAAATTCTTAACCTGCGTATAAACGACCAAACTATCAATTAAAGTGGCCAGAAGGGAATAACTTCTACTGTTCTGGAACGTGTGCAGTTCAATCACAATTGAGGGGTCAAAGAAGCATAACTCAAGTGCTTAAACTCCCACATAGTTTAAGACCAAGGGTCACGGTTCGAAATATAGAGTCATGAAATTCAAAGTTTTCAGCATTTTAACCATTATAGTCAACTTAACCGTGTACAATACAATTAAATTAAATAATAAAAATATTATTAAACCCTAATAGTAAAAATAATTGGTATAATACAATATAATGCAAAATAATACATTATGCACCAATTGATAATGACCCTCCAAACGAGCTGTCTATAAACCAGCGTTTTAAAAGGCATTTTTGAAACTCGTCCGAAGCTCGCCCCGAGGGAGGGCGCTTGCAAAACGCCCTGAAACTCATGTGTGGGCCTTAGTTATGTGAGGCTTACGCCCCAAGCGCCCGACCGTACGCCCTAAACACGCCTAACGCCCATCGCTCGAGGATAGCCTAACAGTTCTAACGCAAATCACGTGCCACATTCCCTAATTAATATCGTTGACCCTCATATCCTTTAACAAATTGATGATAAAAGTTCTATTCAAGTAGAAATATGAAGACTGACCATAACTCTAATAATAAGACATAGTATTGCGAATTTATATCTTCACTTATTAGTGGTCGTGTCTTAGTTCATATGCCTCTCCTAGTTATAGACTTTTATTAACTTGATATTTTAAACTAATTTGTATTTATTCATAACAGAGTAATACTTTAATTATCTTACTAATAAGATTTATTGATTATTTACTTTTAGGAAGGTAAAATGTGGAGTTTGATAATTTTTTTAAAGAAATTATAAATTTTTTAGTTGTCTGAAGTTAAGATGTTATACGTGATTTCTATGCATTAGCTATACTTAAGAATCATACTAGATATTGTTTTTCTATGAGTTTCTTTAATTTTCTTTTAATTTTTAAACTTTTAATTTATATATTTTTTGTATTATTATGTTATTTTATTAATTTATAAATTAAAATTTTAAAGATCCATGGCTTACGCCTCACCCCATATCAAGTAAAACGGTAAAAATTACGCGGGGTGCCCTATTTGGTCCCCTCCATTTAACCTATACCCATATTTTTAAAATTATTTAACCTATACCTTAATTTTTACAACTTCAGGCGCCTCCTTCTTCCTGCTACCTGTGCAAACTTCAGCTTATTTAGTGCTACAGTTTTTTTAAAATGAACTAAATAACTTCAGCATCTTCTACTGAAGTTTTTGAAAAAGCTTTATGACAAAACTAAATTTCGGCTTATTTAGTGCTGAAACTTTTACAAAAGAACTAAATAACTTCAGCATCTTCTACTGAAGTTTTTGAAAAAGCTTTATGACAAAACTAAATTTCGGCTTATTTAGTGCTGAAACTTTTACAAAAGAACTAAATAACTTCAACATCTTCTGCTGAAGTTTTTGAAAAAGCTTTATGACAAAACCAATGAATCCACGTTGAAACTTCAACTTATTTAGTGATGAAATTTTTACAAATGAACTAAATAATTTCAGCAGCTTCTGCTGAAGTTTTTGAAAAGCTTTATGACAAAACTAATGAATCCAGGACAAACTTCAGCTTATTAAGTGCTGAAGTTTTTACAAATGAATTAAATAACTTCAGAATCTTATGCTGAAATTTTTGAAAAAGCTGTACGAAAAACTATTGAATTCATGACAAAACTTCAGCTAAAACATGCTTAAGTACAACAAATAGAGAACAAAACTTCAGCTATTAGAACGCTTAAGTTCAGCAATTACAAACAACTTCAGGCCCGACTCCTAGAATGCTGAAGTTTTTGTGATTGCCTTTGCTACTTCAGGCCCGTATGCCTGAAGTTTATGCGAAAAGTGGGTAAGTTTGTAATTTTTTTTACAAAATAGGTATAATTTAAAACGTGACACAAAAAGCGAGTATAGATGCAAATGACCCCGTAAAACGCCTCGCCCCGCCTTTTAAAACACTGCTATAAACTATGTGAAAGAAACATTTTTTCGAATTTCTCTGAGTTGGGTTGGGCTGGCCAACTGAGCCCGAAGTAGGAATGGTGTTCCAAATCCAGATAGAGGATAAACGACCCGATTGCAAAGAAAACAAGCCCTAAATCATCTCCCATTTCTTCGACGTTGGTAATCCAAATACGCTTGACTCAATAATCCGTGGTTGTAGTATCTGCAATTAGCAGCCATGGCCGGTAGAGAAGTTCGAGAATATACCAATCTCACCGATCCTAAAGGTACAATTCTCCCATTTTTTTGGTTGATTAGGGTTTCATTCACATTTAACACGCAAACAAATTGCAGATAGGAAATTTGGTAAAGGAAAGGATAAAATAGATGACGAGGAAATTGCTTTTCATCGCATGGTTTCTAAGGTTAGCCAATCCCAGTTGTTCACCATTTTACCTCTTGATTTGTTTTCAAGCGACGAATTTACCTTTGATTCTGTTCTATTATTTTTCAAAATTTGAGTTGACATTTAATATTGAAATCTCCTCTTTCATGTTACTACATGCCTTAGGATCATTAGAAGATTCTTTTTTTAGAAGTTATTTAGTTTCTCCTAAAACATTTAATATGGTTGCATTTTCAATGCATTATAGAACAAAATGGATACGACATAAAAGGATTTTAGTTGCGTGAAGAACTCCAGAGTATATGGGTAGGAAGTTCATCGTTTGGCATAGTAACCCGGTGTATTTTAGATGGCGCTGTGCTATATGCAGGGTGATGTTAGATGGTTACTGAATTAATGTAGTCAAGCAAAGTTCCTTTGGCCCATACATTTGTAATCATCATGATCTGATTCTGACAGGTTATATCTTTATTTGTTTCTTTTCTTGGATTGACGTCAAATATCTTTTCAACTTATTTTCTTTTTGAAGCAGTTGTAGATTGTTCATATTCTTACACAGGAGCATTCATTCTTCTTCGACCCACTTGTTGTTCATTAAAAGCTGGAGGGATTTATTTTCTTATTCTAGCTATCAAAGGAAGAGCAGCCCGGTGCACTAAGCTCCCGCTAGCTATCAAAGGAAGGAAAGAAAAGAAAAGAATGGATGTCCTCTTGTCTAAATTTGGAAGGGTTAACAAAGCTGACTTGGTTGCTGAGCACCAATTCCTCTTACTAGTTACTTCCTTAGGAAGACCCCCTTTTCTTTTTTTCCCCACATACCTCTTTCCTTTTCTACTTTACCAGACATTAAATGAACACGAGAGATGTTACAAGGCTTTAATAATAACATGTCTTGACTAAAATGTGCTAGATTATTGGATGGAGTTAAGCAGCAGAACTTTGTATTAAAAAAAAGACAGAATTAAAGGGTATTTCCTAGGATATTTTGCATATAAAGATTCTGCGAAGAAGTTTAGCACTGCTACACCAAATTGGTATGTTTTTTATTCCTTGTAACTTATCCAAGAAAAGGACCCCCTTGAAAAGTCATAATACAACAGAGAAGTTTCAGGCCTTGATTATATTACACAATGTTCCACTTAAAATCATGGGAGTGGTCTGATAACATGCCCTGGCAGGGATCTTGGCTTTGGCTTTTCCTACTGGGTGCTTAATATGGTTCAGATGCAAGATGTTGCTGGGGAACGTGGTGGTTACCTTCATGGAAGAGGCGGTATTGATTCTTGCGCAGCTTGATTTATTTTCTCTTTCCTTTTTTCCCCCTGCAATTTCACACACATAATAAAGTGTGTTATAGTTTCTTGAGCATTGTGTAAGTTTTGAAAATGCAGCCCTAGACAGTGATGACTTGCTCTATCTCAAGGAACAGATGGAAGCTGAGGAGGACGCTGAACGCCTTCTGCGCCGCACTGAAAAACGTGCATTCCAAGCATTCAAAATATCCTTTTGTTTGTTTTCTTGGATTTTTACTCTTTTTGCGAGTGCATGATTTGCTTATTGGCTTTATCTGATGATGGAAAATATTAAATGATGTCAACTGAATTTCATTAAAATATCAAAATTGAGAAGTTTCTTATTGATGATTTATGCATGGATTTTCTCTTACCGGCACAGTACAACGCCACAGGCTTGTATATCTACGTAATCAGGTGGTAGTTTGTGGTTCCATAACAATTTGAAACAAAGCTGTTGCTGATTCTTCACCTGCATTACTTCCTCTGGCACTTCGTGTTGAGCCCAAGCCAAAGAGTGGGATCAGGTTTGAACTTATCTTCTAATCCAAGGCAGATCAATTGCCCAGAATATCTTTGGCAATCAACTCAAAAGATTTCTTGGCTGCAGGCAACAAGATCTACTAAAGAGGGTTGTAGAAGTCAAATCTAAGAAGCCGAAAGTCTCTAACCCATCAAATGGGAATGATTTTCCTGTACTTCCAAGTACACAGGCTGCGCCAAGTGGCAAGTGTGATGCTGATTATGAGAAGAAGATAGAGACTTTGCCAGCTAGACCAAGCGATGCTGGAGATAGAAGAGAGATGGAAAATCCAGTGAGAAGCTTGCTTGCAGTATATGAGAGTTCTGATGATGATGACTGATTTTGTTTGGATTTATTTGTCTATGATGCTTAGTGTAGTGTTTGAATAAAGAAAACATCAGTTATAGGCGCAGAGTGTAGTGCTTGAATTAATGAACATCGTTAGTTGGTGGGATGTGTCCATCCTAATCAAGAACCCTGGCTTGCTTGTTTTGACATGGTTGCAGATGATGAGCAGCCGCAATTCATACCGGAGTTTGCTTTGACCTTCACTATTGACATGAAGCATTCCCCCTCCCCTGCATGCATGGGGAGAGCCTAAATCTTCATGTGTGCCTAAATTCGATGAGAGTTCTAGTTCTACTTCATATTGTTTCCTTTGTAAAGTGAATTGTAGGTTCACCACTGGATTAAAAAAAAAAAGAGTTTCACAAGCTGACATACAAAGTAGTGGGCTGGAAATGCCTGCTATATTATAATTTCCGCCAGCGTAACCGAAAGTTGCACCAATAATAAAGAAAATTGAGAGAAGCAGCTTAGAGCTAATGTAGTTGAGAAATTATTGTTCACAAGAGGTAACAGTATTAACATCTCGTGTCAATTGGGTTTTAACGAAAAGGGTGAGGCTTAAAGAACGAGAAAGAAAATTCATCAAGTGAAACCCATATTTTAATTGGCATGTTTTACAATGGGCGTTGCCTTGAGGTGACTCTGAACTCTTTATTCCATTTATAGGAACAGTGAACTACAAACACATCCACGATCTCAAGAGTTTTGCAGGAAGAGTCCTATTGAGTAATGAAAAGTTCTTGCTTAGTTATGAAATAACGGCCAATGATGTTCGCCTGCTCTACAATAAATTGCTCATGAAAGGTTCCCATCCGTTTGTTGGGTATATCGATAGAGAGATCTTTTAAATTTGGCAGACCCTCAACTTGCATACCATCTCCACAAATGAGGAACTGATTCCCAACTATAAAAGATCCAGAAACACGAATTGCTACTCCATCTTGACCATGAGGACGGCATTGAAGTTTCTCCACAACATGCACAAGCTTTTCTGGAGGCCATTCACCAGCTAATGTCTTCCGTATATTGGACAAGGCTGAAAAGATATTGCTGGGACCAATAGATTCTTTCCCGCCAAAGCTTAAACGTCATAGAAACATTAAAGTTAGAAGGTAAAGTCAAGAGGACCACAAAGAGCTTCAAAAAATCATAACACGTGATTGCAAAGAGCCTTAAATAAAGATGCTCTTGTCGTTGTGTTGATAGACACAGTAAACTACGCTCAAAACTGCATCAGTGACTCATGAAATATCTTTTGAGAAAGACAGAAGAGTGAAGTCTCATGAAATATGATTCAAGGGTATGCACAAAGAGCCTCAAATTCCTCAGATCCCACAATATTCCCAGAGCAAGACGTAGGCTCTAGGAGCCAGGTCCCACAGTATACATCTGTTTGTACGGATGCTTGTTACGTGTGTTAAAACAAAACAGAAGACATACTAAAATCAAATTTCTCCTTGCAACAAACAAGTCTAGACTTAAAGTTGCAAATGTCAATATGTCAGATACCTGAATGTGGAGCATTCATTATATAATGTCTTGGTATGCTGCCAAAATTCATCGGATCCATCAAACAGCAAATAGTAATGTATTGTCAGCATCTGACACAGCAAACAACAAACATGAATTCAGCATCACCTACTCCCGAAAGTTTTAGCCTATTGTAATTTTGATTGATAGCGAGTTAACTAAAGTAATACAGCAAACGGGCAGGCCCATGCTCTCTACGACATCTTAATTCTAATAGATTTTTCACCAAATGAAGGAATTAGAGCTACTGAAAAGGTAAAAATGAATTAGAAAACTCACATCTGCCAGATCCTTCATCCTCTGTGTAGGATCAAAAATGCTTCTGACAAAAGCACCCAAGTCCACGGCAGAATCAGTATACTTGGTAATAAATGGATGTGAAAGAAGCTGCAATTAAAGAGGACCATGAGCCACCATGCAATCTCTTAAAGCAGTCTACTTTGTACATCATACCTTCATCATAGTTAGCAGTAAAGGTCCTAATGTATCAGCCTACATAGAAAACTCTATGATATACATAAACGTAACTGCAGCCACCCGTTTCATACAGGTCAAATAAAATCTGAATCCAATTCCAACAATGATAAGCGTACGCAATCAGTAGCTCCAACTTCAATGAATATATATGCACATACATAATGTACATTAAGCTCCAAAAGTTGAAAGCTGTATAAAATAATGCCAAACACCTTCCCCTGTTGTCCCATGTTCAATGAAAATATATGCTTATTTACGCTTGTACCTTCTTTAAAAGGAAAAGCAAACTTCTGCCTGTCGGTTAGGCACATACATAAGGTTCAGACAATCATCAAGCAGCACTGGTTTCATCTAATCAGATGAAATCATACACACAACCAGTGTTTCATGGGGAAAAGGTCTTTTTTCCTACTTGAAGTTTTAACCATCTATACCATTTCTAAAATATCGAATACGCAATAAAATAAAGGAATTCCTTTTTTTTTTTTTTAAAGTCGATCCTTGGACTACTTCTCATAATTGTCCCTTTGACGAACAAATTCTGTAGTTTGTTACATGCCTGAGATCGACCTAAACAAGAATCAGAAATTCATTAGACTGCACACGTAGTTCAAATAATCCTGGAAGGAAACTTTTCAGACTGAATTGATGCAGGATTCAATTACCGAATTGAACCTTGCATGGTCTAGCAAGCTTGTTCTCTCTGCATATCTTCTACAGTTGCTTCCTTTTCCACTTCATCTCCTTATCTGTCTTTCAATTTCAAAGTAGTTCTCCGGCAGATTTGACCTTCCAAAGCTCTTCGGGAATTTCACATCTACTTCCTCTTGCCCAGGGAGAAACACACTGTTATGCTTTATCATCCACCATCCAAGACCTGGCTCCATCTCTAATACAAGGAGAGCTTGTTGCATATCTATTCTTCATCTGTCTACATGCAAGCGTGAAAACAGGTTAAAGAAGAGAGTCTCTATTAGACCGTAACCAGTGCTTGTAGCACAATATAATTTCACACGTCTATATTGACCATATTCACAGCAAAACCAAGAAAACCAAGTGGGGTTTCCTAATTGGGTAATCTTGGCTTCAAAATATTAAGCGTCCTTTGAAGTCCATCGGCTATGAACCCACTGGCATATGGTCTTAAGTTTTCATAACAGATAAACAAGAAATTGGCCATCCAAAGGCCTCCAGAAGCTCCAAGTCCATGAAGACCAGATGTTTTGTTTATATACCCTTCCTTATCGAATCGTATGTCTCCAGTGCTTTAGTACCGTTATACGTTTTGCAAACAATTGCTAGCAGAGTCTCAAGTTACAAATAATCCTGAGAGTATGCAAGCAATTGTTTGCAAGACATATCGAGGTGTTCCTAATTGCCCCGAACTCCAATGCACTTATCAGGAGAACGGTAAACAGTAGACAGATTTATAACTTAAAACTGAAATTGTTCCAGCTGACTGAGTAAAATTGACAGTCTGATTCTGCTTCCAGTAGCATCACAGTGCCTTGGCAGTTGCGCAAAGATAGGGTGAAATGTGAACTATCTATTGACTGTCTGATATCGAGCATTTGATCAAATGGAGCACTAATTCTTGCAATCCCAGAGCACCTTCCTTTTTTTAATTTCCTTCAGGAATGCGCCAGAAACACCACATGCATGAATTAGTGTGGATATAAGAATAATTCTCCTAAGCGTAATCCTTTTACATCGGAAATTCTGTTTATCCAATAGCAGTATTATTCCCATTCCCGTACGAATTAAAAAGGGAGAATCACTAAAAGGGAACCATAACTCTTACTACCTCTGAAGGACCTCTCAAATGTTTAACATGGTTCTATGAAAAAAAAAATATTTTATGGAATCCTTACTTCTTTTGAGAATTTAGATGTATTTAACCAATTCAATTGTAAACAATGGTGATGATTCCCCCATCATACAGACATATTTACTTTTACTTTGTACCTTTTCATACTTTTACCAGTAAAACATACCTCATAAACTTGGAACATATTCAAATTGTTTCACATAAAATGCAGTGGAGGAATAATGTTCCCTAATACTGAATTCTTTTTAGTTTAAGATTGACATATGAAGTGTACAAGTGATCATCATATCCTCACTAGAGGTATATGTTGCTTTTATAGCTGCATTTGCCTATTTAGAATGTGTAAAACTTCCAGTTCCCCTTCTTGTGATCTACTTGCTTGTAAAGGAAAAGCCTTTGTACTGACCTGCTCTGCCGTCAGCCTATCATCAGGATTTTTTTTGAGGCAAGCATCAATGAACGAGCAGAACTCTGGTGAAAAGTCGTGTCCTGACAGTGAAGGAGACGGATCATCTAGGATCTGCCATCATAGTTTGGAAAAAACAAGGATGAGGTGTGATGATGGACTCAAGTTAGTGTATGTAATTCATCAAGATTATATCTGAAAGAAAAGTGACCTAAACATGTTAACAGGGGCTGAACTGATATCTATATTTAGAAAATTTGATATGGTAACATACTGGGGCCAAACAATTTGATGAATCATTTATAACTCCATCCATATTTGCAGTTCCACAATAACGGGGCAAATCACCAATAAGTTTTTACAGCAAAGTAATTGATAAAATAGCATCCAGAGATGCAACCTGTTCGTATAAACCATCCTCACAACCCTAACAAGCCCAGTCTTTCGTTATCAAACAAAACTTGACTATCACCTCAAATGCAAAAGATAGAAGGAAAGCAAGAGTTCATTCCAATACAATTTCTTTCCCTGACTTTGATTTCCCTTTATCTCCTTTCTCGTTGGAGTTGATGTTACATTTTAACTCTTGAAGTTCGATTCTCTTGTGCTGCTGCCCTTCTTTTTCTCTACGAGATTTTCCTTACAACTTGGTTCACTACCTTCTTGCCTTCCCTTTTCAAGTTGCTTCAAATTGCATTACCTTCGCCTTTCCTCGTCTGATCACCATAAGATTTACATGTTAGTCCCTTCTTTATTTATCTGTTATCTTCCATCAACATCTGAACCATTGTCACCTTGTCGCTATTGCTTCTTTTGCAGTCTGATTTCATCATTGGCGTCCTCCTCTGAAGAATTTATCCACATCACCTAGAGCACCCAGGTCCAAAACAGTGAGCATCCCAGCTGCATCAGATTCATATGCTCCTTTAATGCACACGTGATTTCTTCTCCCCCCCCCCC
>ML253967.1:30466-65811 GCA_005239495.1 Nicotiana undulata
CCTCTCTCCTCTCCCTCCCCCCCTCTCTCTTCTGCTTCGGATGGTATATCCTATTCCACCACAGAAATAGGAGGAAACTTCATGTTCCTAGATGTCGGTTTCTACTACCTGAGTTGGTTTGCGACCTAATGACTTACCAGCAAGTTAAATGCTTATATAAAGGAAAGAAGATATAGAAGAACTCTGCAATACACAAAATCAACAATTTCCATAGCTAATCATGCAAATTTTATAAGAGTTTAAGTCTCAGACTTGCGTATTATAGTCTTTTTTGGAGGGAGAGAGGGTTTCAGTTGCAAATCCTGTTAAAATAATCAAGAACAAATTGGTAAGAGATAGGTAGCAATAGAGGATTAACCTGCAACATGAGATTGACAGGTCCTTCATTAGCTGTATATGGAAATTCACCTGTACCACACTCAAACAGTGCAAGCCCAAGGCTCCAAATGTCAGCTGGGTAAGAGTAATTCTCATTTCGTATTCGTTCCGGCGACATGTATGTTACTGTTCCAACGAAAGTAGCACACTGAAAATACAAAAGTTAGAAGGAATGAATTTGAGATAAGATGCCTGAAGATATTCATAATACATTCCTTGGAGAAAGAGAAGTGGATATTAGTTTAACCTCCTTTAACTAACCATGGCAATAGAGTTCTCTAAGCCAGCACTAATGCCAAAATCGGTTATTTTTGGCTCCCCCTTGAGATTGACAAGCAGATTTGCCGGCTTTATGTCTCTGTGAACTAAATGTCGAACTCCGTGCAAATAACTCAGACCCTTAAAGAGCAGAAAAGTTCTATAAATAAAGCTGAGGGACAATACTAAGACTACCACTAAAGAAAGAAGTTGAAGAAGAGTCCTTACATTCAAGAGCTTTTGAACCATTTGAGAAAGGATAGCTTCTGGAATGCTCTTCCTCACTTTTATGATATCTGCAAGAGAACCCCCATCCATGTACTCTAGAGCTATGCTTATTTGCCCAGAATCTGGAGTGTAAAACGCTCCATAGAACTCAACAAGACCTTGGCAGCATGGTGCCTCACACAAAGTCCTTATTTCAGTAAGCAGTTGTTGCCTTTTCTCCTAAAATGCACGAGAAATATCTCAGTGAATAGAAAATTGGGGATTCCTCCTTTTTAGGGCTAATCTCCTCTTAAATCATGACACGGTTCCACAAAATTCACTTACCAAAATGCACATACATTCTTTTAAGTTTTACCATATGTTTACATGTTGATACTGCACATTCGATGCTTCATGGCTTCTTATGTTATTTCCTCTTCCTTTTTTTTTTTTTGCTCAGGGATAATAGCTTTATGGCTGCATATGTTTGCTACACCTAGATAGAAGAATCTTTTTGCTCACAGATAAGAGACGTTTCCTTCTAGACATGTTTAAGTTGGTAGGGAGCATAAAACAAAGGAAGTACAGTACTGAAATTTTATCACGGTCTTAGCGAAAAGATAAACATCCATATCACTTACCGTTGTGAGGCTCTCTTTCTAAATTCATGACAAAATTGCAGTGCTTACAATAAATAAATAAAAATTAAAGATAGGTGGACTTAAACATCAAGATTAAAAAAAAAAAAAAAAGGCAGCTCCGTGCACTAAACTCCCGCTATGCGCGGGGTCCGGGGAAGGGCCGGACCACAAGGGTCTATCGTACGCAGCCTTATCCTGCATTTCTGCAAGAGGCTGTTTCCACGGCTCAAACCCGTGACCTCCTGGTCACATGGCGGCAACTTTACCAGTTACGCCAAGGCTCCCCTTCATTAAACATTAAGATTATGTTTTTTTTAATCAGGTAAAACGAAAGGACTTAAACATTAAGATAGAAAAGACTAAAATGCACAAACCTTCTCAAAAATATTAATCTTCTTTAAAGCAATAATCCTATGAGTTGGAATGTGAATAGCTCTCTGAACAACACTACTGGCACCGCTACCTATGGCTCCAAAAACTCTCATCTCATGGGAAGCACATTTATATGTCTTTTCACCATGATCTGCATCGTCAACAGGCCATGAAGTACACTTTTGAAGTCCCAGCTCATTGATGTTGTAAACACCATATGATTGACTCAACAAATTCACAGTTCCACCATCGGATAGCTTCAGAGAAATGAATATCAGCACTCATAAAAAGTTTGTGGGCATATTAATCTTTAAAAAAGAACTTACAGAGTATGAATCAAATGGATCTGATGTAGAGGCAGGGGTGAAACCCTTCTCAGCATCAAACAGAGGCACAAGCTTCTTCTTCAATTCCTCCAATCCAGCCATCACATGCGAAACGCTTTAACAAGTAGAATATAACATCCTTCTTCCCTGACCACATAAAGGGAATATGGCTGATGACATATACCATTCTCTACTATCTCTTTTTTATTTTTTATTATATATATATATATATATATATATATATATATATAGTTTTTACAAAAACTACTATGCCTCAATCCTGAACTAGTTGGAGTCCGTTATTCGAATCATTATACTCTATTCGAACCAGAAGCAGACCTATGGCTTAGGTTGAGGGGTCACCGGACCCAGTAAATTTCAGCAGAAATTTTGTATATGTATATATACCTTGAAAATAATTAATTAAAATCTTTTGGCACCCTTAATGCCTTTAGGGGCACAGATTAAACAGAATCTTGTGCCCCGTCACATTAAATTTCTGGGTCCACCTCTGATTCGAACCCATTAATCATCTGTTCTAGTTATGACATTTCCTTCAGTTGTCATCCTATATGTAACAGAGCTTTCATGTAATTTTGTCAAACTTACAGGCGTTCCTAGAATATTCACAAATAGTGGAGTGACACATAATATCACTAACTTCGCAGAACCAGAATATCAATATCAAACAATTACACATCGTGTGAGCTGAATTTGCAACATGAACAAAAAATCAAACAGGAAAACCTAAAAGGGATCGGTGTTTGGTGAAGGGGGAAAATGAGAAAAGAAAGCGACAAAAGGTTAACACTTACAGATACTTAGAAGGAATTCAATTCAGTTCCCATTTGATACACAATTTGCTTCTTCTATGGTACAACAAAAGAAGCAGAAATTACAAGCAAAGGAAAGCAATCACCTGCTTTGATGATCAAATTGGCAAAAGGTACAAGGAGGATGATAATGGATCGGTAGACGTTGGATTTGCAGTACAAAATGAATGCCTATAAATCGCTTTGGGCTTTTAGAGTTATTACCCTGGAACCACCTAAATATACAATTTTTGTAACTTTACTACCTAAACTATCGAGTGTACCCAAAAACCCCCTGAACTATATCACCCTTCATATAAAAATCCCCCGTAAAAATCCCTCAACTATATCACCCTTCATATAAAAATCCCCCGTCGCTTATGTGACACTTCGTTTCCAATCACTTCCTCAAAAGCTCGTGAAGCTTGAAAATTAGCAGATTTGGAGCTCACATGACAACATGAATAACGACCAATTAACCAATTTTTTTAAAAAAACTTATATTTTATCCCTTTTTCTTTAAATTACTCTATTTTCTCCATTATTTCACCTGTTTTCTCCATTTCTTCACCCTTTTGATTTCTTTTAATCTTAATTCATTTGAAATTCTCTCTGTTTATTGAGTTTATATTTTATCTTACGCATTTTATCCATCCTTCATTGTTAACCAAATTAATTTGAAAGAAGAACACCTATTGTAGAAGAGTCATGAGGTTTAATGTGGTAGTCATCTTTCAAATCATCATATTTTATGTGATATAATATGGCTATTTTTGATTTTATTTATAATGGTTTGGTTAAACTTTTCAGGCTAAGGATAATGTGGCTTGTGGATTTTTCCAGTGGTATGATCCGGAATTTCCTAGCCAATGTAAGTGATAATTCTTGGATTACAGAAGGATAAAATGGAACTCGAGGCCGAATTGAAGAAGAAGAATATGTTGAAGATGCTACTTATTATTAGTATATGTTTCAATGTGTATTTTTTTGTTGTTCAAATGTTAGGGTAAATGACTTCTTACTGAGTTTAGGATGTAAAAAGCAAATCCGTCCTATTTTTTTAGAGTTAATACCCTCAAACCCACCTAAACTATACCATTTTTGTCAGTTTCTTACCTAAACTATATCCCCCTTCGTATAAAAACCCTCCGTCGCTTATGTGGATTTTAGTATTAATTAAATTAATTACCCACTATTATAGCCCGTTTGGCCAAGCTTCTAAAATCAGCTTATTTTGAGAAGTGGTTTTTTCAAAAGTACTTTCTAAAAAAGTGTTTTTGGTGAGAAGCAGTTTGTGTTTGGCTAATTAATTTAAAAAACACTTTTGAGCAGTAATTAGTGTTTGGCAACACTTTTGAAAACTGCTTCTAATAGCCCGTTTGGCCAAGCTTCTAAAATCAATTTATTTTGAGAAATGCTTTTCTCAAAAGTACTTCTTAAAAATGTGCTTTTGGTGAGAAGCAGTTTGTGTTTGGCTAATTAATTTGAAAAAGCACTTTTGAGCAGTAATTAGTGTTTGGCCAAGCTTTTGAAAACTGCTTCTAAGTGTATTTTTCTCAAAAGTGCCTCTCAGAAAAGTGCTTTTGGAGAGAAATACTTTTTTCTGCTTCTGCTTCTCCCCAAAAGCACCTTTTTTTCCTTCCAAAAGCTTGGCCAAACACCTCAATTTTTGGCCAAAATTGCTTTTGGCCAAAAAAAGCTTGCCCAAACAGGCTATTAGTATTACTTTTAGCCCCCGGTATTACTAAAAGTATATGTATAATTTTTGTACATAATATACAGAAATATATATATATAACTTTTTTCGACTATAATTTTACAGCGGTTATATAGTGTCATTTTCCTTATTTTTCCTTGCAATATTGTCCCATATTTTTGGAAGATCAACACACCAAATAATAGTACATGTATTCGTAAAAGAGTCAAGCCGTATCCAAAGAGTCATTCATAGTCTAAAACTTTGATTGTTATGATAAATATGAGTTATTGTTTTGATTCCTGACTATTTTTAGGATCTATGACGCCCGGCGAATGTCGCTACTTTGATTCAAAAGGTAACCGACAATTCCGACTTTCTCCGCTTTCCGCAACGGTAACCACTTGTCAATCCGATTACTTCATCCATAAACCTTTTCTTTTATTTCAAAATAGCGATGGTACCAAGAAAGAAAATAGAATTATAACTAAGAGATTTGAGAAAAAATTAATCTTTTTTCATGTAGTGTTTCTTAATTAATATCCAATGATTATCTATATTTATCAAAAAGATTTAAATTTTAAGATTATTTATATATATAATCCAAATAACTCAAATATTTGACATGATTAGTGTCCGCGCATCCGCGCGAATGCTAATACTAGTATATATGTATACAAAAAATATATAAACTTTATAATTTTTTTCGACTATATTTTTACAGTTGTTATATAGTGTCATTTTCCTTTTTTTTTTCCTTGCAATATTGTCCCCATATTTTTGTTTAGTTCGAAGAATTAACTACTATCTCTTCTTTTTTTTTTCTTTTTTCTTTTTCATTTTTAAGTTTTGTCATAAGATTTATAGCAGCATTGACAAAAATCACTTCTTCAAACAACTTTTAAGTTGGACACAAACTTATCCAAAACTACTAATTATGTCTACTATTATGTCTCATATTGTCCCATACATTTTTTTATTGCATTATTTTAAGAAAAAGGATTAAAGATCTTTTACAGAAAAATTGCAATTGTATGAAAAATTTGATTTATTTTTTCTTTTTGCAAAATTTATTTTTCAACTAAACGGCAAATCTAATAATTTTGCAACTTTTATAAAGAAATGAATTATTTTTTATTTTTTAGCAATTCATTGAAAATGAATTTTTTGCAAAAAAAAAAAAAAAAGGAAAAAAATTGTAAAACTTATTTATAGGTATTTACACCAGGAAAGCTAAAGTTTATTAGGAGTCTTTTTTCAATAAATAATTTTTAAAAAAAGATAATAGAGCCATAATAAAAAGTTTTAGGACTTCGTGTATGTCTTTGTTATAGGTCCGTCAATCTTGTTGAAAGATAAGATTGTCATATTACTACCTCAATCACCTGCAACCAAAATAATTTGTTCACCCTACTTCATAAAGCAATTAAACCTCCAAAAACCTATGACACCTAAAGCTAGAAAAGTAGAGTGAGAGGGATTTTAATTTCCTGAGATTGGTACCAAGAGTCTTTTTGGTGGAACAGAGGCGAGCTTTGCTTCTTGGAACTTTTCTTTCAAAATCCATTCCATTTCAATGGTTGGACATCACTATGTTTGAGCAGAATAGGAGAATTACAATTATTCTTCATAATTAACTGGCTAGTAAAAGTCATGTAACCAAAAGTATAATTATTGAAAAATCTTGGCCACAAGAAATAAATGATTGTATTATAAGAAGGGGAATTTGTAAATGGCAATAAAGAAATATTTCTCGACTTTTTATCACTCCATAAGAATTATTGGAATATTTTGGCTACAAGAACTGATAAAAATGATTCACTATATTTATCGGGGCATTTGCATCTATCTATATCCAGTTTTTGGCTCACCTTTTAACTTATACCTGTTTCGCAAAAAAAAATTGCAAGCGTGCCCACTTTTCGCGTAACTTCACATACGGGCCTGAAGTAGCAAAAATTTATGTCTAAAGTTTGAACTTCAGAATATTTTGTCTGAAGTGTAGCCTTATCAAAGCAAAACTTCAGATATTTTTGTCTGAAGTTTGGCCTGACTTGCAAAGGCAATCACGCAAACTTCAGTTCAATAAAACTACAACATGTTTTGGCTGAAGTTTTTGTTTTGTAATTGCTGAACTTCAGCATTCTAGGAGTTGTACTTTGCTGAACTTCAGCATTCTAGGAGCTGAAGTTTGTTTTATATTTGCTGAACTTCAGCTTCTAGGAGCTGAAGTTTTTGTTTATATTAGCTAAACTTCAGCATTCTTAGAGCTGAAGTTCTGTTATGTATTCCTTTGAAGTTAGATGGATTTAAAATCTAACTTCAGCCAAATTCAGGATTAAAGTCTAGGATTCTACCGATCTAGTTTAGTAAAGTACAATTAACCCAATTTTGCCTTTTTTCTCAGCGCAGACATTAAGACAAGGAAATATAAAAGCAAAAATAGATTCGAATTGAACTTGAACAATAGTAAAAAATAAAGCATCATAACAGCACAATTGTAAAAACATCATAAACTACATTAAAATATATTCACAACCACCATATAAAATCATTGTCACCCGAAGAAGAAGAAGAAGAAGAAGGAGAAGAAAAAAACAAAGGAGGAGAAGGAGGCCTGAAGTTATTTAAAAAGTGGGTACAAATAAAAAAAAATTACAAAAATATGTATAGGTTAAACAGGGACAAACAAATAAGACGCCCCGTGTTTTTACATTTTTATTCGATCTACTTGCCGTTAAGAGCACAAGGGAATAGCAAGGTGATCAAGTATAATTATATATTATTATTTAAGATCATGTATAAAATAAAAGGTAGCAAACCATAGTTAAGTACTAACAATTGTAGTTAAATATAGTGACAACTGACAAGTGCCATTTATTTATTTGCTGGGTGTTTTACACCCGGTGCGGGCAAATTTTTACCGCATTTCATTTGTCTAACAATGACAGATTTGATCATGCAATTGAGATTTGAGGCAGAATGAATTGTCCACGCCCAATGCGTGCCTTGAACTTTTTATCTGCATTTTTTATGCCCATCTTGGTTATTTTACACTTCTCAAAATTAAACAATTCAAACTTCCCAGGCAATACGTGGGCCAACAATAGAACAGATAAAACCTCAGCTTCTTTAGTATTTACATGAACATGCATCTCCTCAATTGAGGATAGTTTTTCACCATCACCCATATAAGTAATAACATTTCCGTTGCGCTCACCTACGACAACAATTCTGTCCTTCCAAGAGGCTCTTATCTTGAAAAGGGAAAACAATTATTTCAAGACTACAACCCACCATCAGATTCTCTCACCATTGATCATTTACTTCGAATTAAATGGTTACATAGTATAGACTTGGCTGTCGACGTAAATTCTGTCCATCTACACCTTGTTCTGGAAGCTAACTCTGCAGAACCACAAACGTCTACATTTAGAGGAAGTGATAAGGGAACTCGTAGCTACAACCATGGACGATAAAAACAATATGATATCTAAATGGAAGAATTCAAAAGTAGAGATCACCTGGTAACTAATTTACTGTTTCCTCCACATGTTGAGGATTCCAGCTGCTAGAGACTTCAGATTTCTCCACATAGATGAATTGCTTTCAGCTTGTGTATCAGCCTTGTGCTCATTGGATAATTCCCTATATGAAGCTAGTTCACGTCAGATAAGGTCTAAACATAGACTCATCATATCTAAAACGATTCTATATGAAAACCAAAAAACTAAAGCAGGATTGGACACTGCTGATCTGTCAAATGCAAGCATATAAGCATAATTATGAGTTGATTTAAGATGCCCTAAGCTAAGAATATTCAGTTCCGAGTTTAACTGCATCAAACAGTATATCAATTTTAGCCCAAAATGTGATGCTTGAAATAATCAACTTTTTCATTATTTGCTTGACTGGTTCTGCACCTTGAAATGCTCCAATTATTATCATTATTATTGCTAGATTAAGAGGCTTCTTTTGGCGGTGGTGGTTGGGGGTTGTTCTTTTATTTGGGTGGGGGGTGAGGCTGGGGCAAGACATAGCCAGGTTACCTTGTAGGCTTTTCCAATTCAGGTGAATGTTTTTGCTCATCCGTCAGCTTCAGGCCATCAAATTTGAAAGTTTCCATAGCGGAGACTTTCTGTTTTATGCTAGTCTCAGGTTCCTCAGAATGTGAAAAGGTTTCTAGCTCGGGTTCAAGAAATTGTGCAGCAGCATCTTTATTATCCTGCAATAGAAACTTATTTATTTTACCACATGCAACATAAAAGAGGAAACTTGGGAAAATGTAAAAATTCAGATTCATGAACTTCGAAAGGAAATAGATAGTAAGATAGCTTGCCATGTCTTTTTTTCTTTAAAACCTGATTTTGTGGAGCTCTCAGAAGAGGATTCAAAGCCTATTTGAAAAATCAGCATAGTGGTGGATAATGATGAAGTCATTGTACGTCTTACAATCACTATAAATTCATATTCAAGAACTCTCAACAGGGACAAAAATGTGATTTCAATATCTCAGACGAACTCAAAGAGCATTGAGTTCTACTGCATACTTACACTTCCAGAAATTCTTGACATCTCCTGCCCAAAAGACTTCTCTGCTGCAATTGGAGTTTGTGGCTTTGCCCCTGCCTCATGGTTGCTATTTGTATCCCCACCTATGGTTAATGGTTGAGCTTCTTCAGATATGCCTACATCAACTGCTTGTCGATCACATAGGATTTCTTTGAGTTCAGGTGAGGGCTTCCTGTTCTGAGTGAATTCTTTTTCCA
This sequence comes from Nicotiana undulata, assembly GCA_005239495.1. Lineage (NCBI taxonomy): Eukaryota > Viridiplantae > Streptophyta > Magnoliopsida > Solanales > Solanaceae > Nicotiana > Nicotiana undulata. Next base: position 39,926 of record ML253967.1, read on the forward strand.
ATAAAGTCCCATTTGTTAACTGACCATCTTCACATTCTCCATGTTTGAGAGCTGTTGCACTGCTTAAAGTCTCTTCAACTTTGGTCAGTAATTTGTCCTTCCTAGTTGCAGCTTCTCCTGTGGAAGCTTCTATAACCACGGTGACTTTATGTTCTACTGGCATTCTAGAATTGTACTGCAGTTCTTGGACAAGCTTCTTGATAGTGTAATACGAGCCACCAACTTCTTTCATTGCCCTCTTAGCAGGTGGAAATTTTCCACCATTCGTGGCTCTATATCTGCAAAATGGATAATAGATGATTAGCTGACCTTAAACTTCAGAACTCCACTGTAAATCCTGCAGACCAAATCAAGGACCTGCTTCAATGTGAGCACATTAGCTATAAGCATTCATTATTTGCACTTGATGCTATGTAAAAGTGGTGAAGGAACAAATATAGACCTATATAGTAGTCTGATTGACATAAAAACTATTCCAAAAGAATAGACAGTCAGGACTATAGGCAATTTTATTCCACTTGAGTATAGAGAAGATACAAAATCTCTATGCATCAGCTGTAACATCCTTATAGACAACCAGGATTACTCACAAATAAATTCTAACTCAGTTCAGACACAGGTTCGATGACTTCCAATCCTAAGGATCCGGTAATCCAGAGACAACAATACCTTTCAGGACTCCAAAAATCCAGGAGCTCTGTCATGATTGACACATCAAAAACGGCCAGTATTCAGTAATATTAACAAAGAAGATAATATATCCAGTATCCCTTCATCTTTCCGCACTACCGCTAGAGATTTTCTCCTACTTATGACTAAATAGAAGAAAATTAAACCAAAGAACACTCTAAGACATCAATAAACCTAGAAAACATATGCTTCATTTTCCATGAAAATAAGAGTAACGTATTCTTGTTGATATAGCAGATCTCCAAAAATCAAAACTCAAACACAAAAAAATTCATTTATACTTCTGTAAATCTGCCCCTAGGATTACCAATTCACTTGGCCATACCCTTATTTGCTGCTTTCAGAGATTAGCCAAATAACCAATTTAAGAATCCTATCTTTTTTGCTTATCATCAATTCCATCAGTATGACAATAAGTTCATTGGTTCACTTATACAGAATACTCAAAGTCATGAGCAAAAAGAAGATACAATAATAAGGATAGTTGTTACAACTAGTTCAAGCTTCAGAGACAAAAAAGAGGTTCCTACTTGGTTAAGCAAATCCAACATTAAAGGGGCCCTTCTGTAGATAGGTAAACCAGCATCTTATCAACTCAGCACAAATACCTAATAGGTCATGCCATCAGAAAGCTAAGGACATTTGACATTAAAACACTATCAAACTATTTAGTTACAACAACTTGAATATAATTTTTCCTCAATATTATCAAAACATGAAGTTCACATGAAAGAGCTAGCAGTAGTTTTTAGGGCGTTTTAGTCCCAAGAACATGAAAGATCTCGACCATGAGCTCCCAGCTTCTGACCAATGGAAAGACAGTGAGAAGGGATCTCACTAGTGTAGATCAATCAAGAGAAGAAGAGCATCATACAACCATTAGACCTCCACCAGGTCATTGATACAGTACAAAAAGAGGTCATATAACAGGGTTTTGCAGCCAAATTCAGAAACAGGACTCGAAAGACGCAAGGGAAAATCCTTCGAATGAAGCATCCAAGGGAGAGATACAATTGAGAACAATGATCTCCAAGAAACATGTGTTGATTATCTTGGTGCCGTATCTGGATACATGATACTTTACACAAGTTACTTACTTGAGGAGGGAGGAAAGGGAAATATTCCAACAAGAAGTAAAATACTATCCACCATATTCAAGAACCCTAACGGAACCTCACCCTTTTCCCTCCAAATTAGTCAACCAAATGCTTCAATGACCAAACTGAATAAAATGGAGGAAACTTTATCTGTAAAAGATGATGATGAAGATCATGTCTTGACTTCCCTTAATAATGAGTAAAAACTAAGACATAATTATCCAATATCCAATTTTATTTAGCCTCCATTAATTTGCATATATGAAACTTTGTTAAAATCCTCCTTCACACTCTAACGACTTTTCAATGAAATTCAGAGCATTCTTTATGCCTATTTTCTTAGCTGTATCCTTTGCATCAGTCGTTCCCCAATTTGTCAACGTCAAGTACAAGGGTTGCATTTGAAAATACCTCCAGCAAAATTTGTGTAATTTGTCACACAGGTCAAAAAATATAAAGCACCAAACTTCATAATTTGGGGACTTGGGTGCCTAATCCATTTGTTTAGTCAAGTCAGTGCAACCATAGAGTTGCTCTTCCGGTGATCGTAGGTCAGGGTTCGAGGCATGGAAACAACATGTTTTGCAGAAATTTTAACAGGAAGAGCTGAATGCAGTATATGTCCACTCCCTCACTACCCCGCACTAGCTAGTGGCGGATGTAGAGCACAAGCATTGGGTTCATCTGAACCTAGTGGTTTCCACACAAAGTATAGATACATATGTGAAAAATCACCATAATTTTAACAAATATTAGATTCTGAACCCATAATTGAAAAGTGTAATGGCTTCAGTTGTAAAGTTGAACCCATCAAATTAAAATCCTGGATCTGCCTCGGGGCCACTAGCTGAGAAGCACTAAGTCCTTGTACATAGGATCCAACAATTATGGCATCAAGTACACACACACACACAAAAAAAAAGAAAAGGAAAAAGGATATATTACTTGTTAACAAAAGCTTCCACCATTGCTTTTCTTTCATCCTTTGATACCCTTTTGCGTTGCCTTTTAACTGCCGCTAAATCAGACGGAACAGTGGAAGCAGCAAACGACTTCCCACGAACTGAATTTGAAGCACCATCAACTACAACAGATGATGCATGCATTCATTACTATTTGCTCAAAATGTTGATGATCCGAAGATACTATTTTACAGCCAGATTAACCAAAAATAAATGAATAATTGTAATAAAATTAAAGAAGAGAGAAAAAAAAACCTCGTTTGGAGAGATTTATAGAGAGCCGCCGAACAATCTGCATCTCTAAGTATATGAAATCAACCCAACAGTATACACATAATAATAGTATATTATATTTGAAGTGAAAGCTTTGAAAGTGAAGGAGTAGGCGAAGGAGGGTTTAAGATTCCAAAATTAATCTTTTTCACTTTGGGGACTGAGGTTTAAGACAAGCTCTACTAAATTACTCTTTTTTCTTTAAGCAATAAAGAGGGCTTTTTTTTACTTGAATTATTATTATTATTATTTTTTTTTTGGAAAGAGGACTCTTTTTACTTGGTTTTTATTTTTCTCTCCCTCTCTTCTGCTTTATTTTCTAGTAGTACAACAATTTTCCAGATAGATTGGTTTCGTTTTATTTTTTTTAAATAATTATTTTTCTAATACATTGATTGGGATCAAGGAAAGGAAAATAGAGAGTGAAAATTGAAATCACATGGGACATTCCACCAAAATTACTACACTGTAGTCGTTTGTCATGGTAGTGATTTCCTTTTTCTTTTCGGGTAGTACCACGATTAAAATACAAGGGAAAATAATAAAAATATAATGTAAAAAAGATTATTGCTTTCAAGATTATGCCCTTTCTTTCTTTCTTTCTTTCTTTCTTTCTTTCTTTCTTTTTCCTCCCAGATTTACTGTATCTCGGCACATTTATATAAGTTAAAAAAATTCAATCATTGTATCAAGCTAGGGAAATCATATAAGTTAAAAAAATCCAATCATTGTATCAAGCTAGGGAAATGATACTATGTTGGTTGATTACTTGTTAAGGTGAACTTGCAAGGGGATTGCTTCTCCTTGAGGATTGTTCCTATAGCTTTGGGTCAATTAAGTCTTAAATTGATTGGGTATTTATTTATTTCAAATGTTCTTTCAATTTTCTTAGTTGGTTCTCTACTAAATCTCTATCTTTCTATCATTTTATTTGTGTTCTTGTTATTTTACTTCCGCGTTCGTATCTTCTAGGTATCAGAGCTAGGCTAAGCATTGTTTCATCGATTCTTGTTTATTGAAAGGAACTACAGGTGCAAAATTCGTAAAGCTCTGTCGTTGAGACCTTCATAGTTTCGAGCTAATCTTAGATTTGAAAAAAATCTTTCGTTGAACTCTAATGGGTAGTTGGGATTAGTGTTCATAACATCATTGTGAAGCTAACCCTAAAGTTTGGATTGACGTGGAGTGGAAACTTGAAGAAGAAACTCCATTGTTGAAGCTTAAGCTTTAAAACTTGAATACAAATTTTGTTGATTTGGTAGTTGATTGAAGAAATTGTTGCTTGAGGGTTATTCATGGAGTTGCAGGGGACTTGTATCTCAAATTTGGTGAGGTTTGGTGAAGATTTGAGGTGTTTTTGATTGAATTTGGGATTGAAAAATGAAGAACTTGAGGAAGAATGCTGGAATTTCAAATTTTATAGGAATAGCCACATTTTGCAGCACAATTTCGAAATTAGCCACTTTTGTCCAGTAACCCATTTCTGTCCAATTTAAAAAAAATAGCCCTTTTCAGCTTGTTTCTTTTTCTTTCTTTCTTTCTTTCTTTCTTTCTTTTATTATTCTAGCTAGTTTACTTAAGTATTAGTTCATACTTGGTGATAAACTAGTTTTTTTGTGCGCTTTATTTTATTTCGTGCTAATTTTTTTTATGTTTTTTTTATCTTTAGTTTCGTTTTTAATTTCTTGTTTCTATTATCCGTTGGTTACTTTAGCTTCTTTGTTGAGTCACATAAACTTCATTCTCTCTGAAGTTGGAAGGTCCAATTGAAAGTGCCTTGAGTTTGATATCAACTTTGGACATTCATCCAAGAGTGGAAAAGGCTTGAGTAGTGAGATTCTTAAAGTGTGTGCCTAAAAGTCTGAGGGCACAAGAGCGATACACGAGTGGAAAAATTTGAGTGCAATTTTGAGAGATACACTAAGGGGGTGAATTGGAGAGGTCCTTTTTATTTTAACTTGTTTTCGTTGTTTGTAGGTACTATATATTTGAATATTGGAGGTACTTCAACTCCAAAGGAAGGAGTCGCTAATAAGACTATTTTGGAGGCTTTACAAGCTTTGGTTATGAAAGTTGACAACATGAAAAATATAGTCAAGTCTCATGAAAACCTTCTTAACCAATGGCAAGGCTGGCCACTTAATCCTAAGCAAGGAGTGGGAACTAGTGCAACACTACAAAATAGTTCTACTCCTACCGCACCACACATTGCAAGGCTAATCAATCAACCACAAGTTGATAACAATCAAGTACCAAGACAAGGTCCACTTCCATAAGGTAGACAAGCAAGAGTTGAGCAACAACAACAACCTCTTAGGCCACAACAACCGTAAATACTTTGATGATGATTTGGACTATGACGAGCAATATGATGAACCGGTTAGAGTCCAACCTGGAAGGAATGGACAAGGAGGCTTTCGAGGGAGAGGTGGAAGGCATGGTAGGAACTATCAAGGTAGAAACTTGAATAATGCTTATGATTATGATTATGATTATGAAAGAAATGTTGGTAATGAAGATCATGGTAGAAGATGGGGAGATGAAGAAGAAAGGGGTCTTAATAACATCAAGACTTCACTTCCTACTTTCCAGGGAAGTAGTGACCCCGAGGAATTTTTAGAATGTGAAATACAAATGGAAAGGATGTTTGAGCTTAACAACGTATCTAATACAAAGAGGTTCAAGCGTGTCATTTCTAAACTTGTTGGTTATGCTTCTTCTTGGTGGGAGAAAGAGAAACGAGAAAGAAATAGAAATGGAGATATTGACATTGACTCTTGGGGGTTTCTTAGAGTGGTTATGAGAGCAAGATTTGTGCCCGAAGAGTATGTGAATGACTCGCTTATCAAATTTTACAATATGAAGCAAGGAAACAAGAATGTGGAGGCTTACTTTGAAGAGTTGGAGACAACAAGGGTTGGAACCAATCTTTATGATAATGGAAGACTCATGATTTCTAGATTTTTGGCGGGGCTTAAGCATGAAATTTCTAGTCAATTCACTTTGCACGAATTTGTTACTATATATGAGGCACTCCAAGGGGCTATCAAGGTTAAAAATAACTCCAAGAATAGAGGCAACTCAAAGAAAGCAACTCCAAAAATTACAACACTTCATGGAGCAAAAACAAGAAAACTTGATAATCTCTTTCAAATGAAAACAAGCCAAAAGTCGATTCCAGGTGGCAAAATGACAAAGGCAAATCAAAGGTGGAGGCTAAGGAGGGATGTAACAATCCTAAACCTTATTTACAAAATTCTAAATCTAATATGTGTTACATATGTCAAGGATATGGTCATAAAATGAATGAATGTCCTAATAGAAGAACCATAATCCTTATGGAAAAAACTTATGAAAGGGAAGAAAGTAGAGAATCATGTGAAAAAGAGGAGGCCGGATGTGATGATGAAGTAGAATATGACACTCTTAATTTACCTTTGTATGTTGTTAGGAGAGTGCCGAGTGCACAAGTGATGGGAGATATGAACCAAAGAGAGAACGTGTTCCATGAAAGGTGTAAGATTAAAGATCAAGTGTGTTCTTTGATTATTGACGGTGGTAGTTGTACTAATGTTGCTAGTGCTTCTATGGTGTACAAACTGAACTTGAAGACTCAAAGACATACTCGTCCTTATAAACTCCAATGGCTTAATGAATGTGGTGAACTTAAAGTGATTAGACAAGTCTTGGTGAGTTTCAAAGTTGAAAAGTATGTTGATGATATTCTTTGTGATGTGGTACCCATGCAAGCATGTCTTTATTGTTGGGGAGGCCATGACAATATGACAAGGATGCTCTCCATGATAGAAGGACTAATATTTCTTTTGAGGAAAATGACAAAAAAATAGTCCTTACTCCTTTGACTCTGTTTCAAGTGAGTGAAGACTATGGGCATATGAAAGAGTTGACTGAGAGAGCCGAGAAAGAAGGAAAAGAAAAGATTGAAAAGAAAGAAGATAGAAAACAAGAGATTTCAAGTGAGGACAATCTTCTTATAATTCTTTCATGACTAATGTTGTTCTTGCTAGTTGTTTGACTTATTGTGTAGATCTTTTGAAGAAAATTCAAGTGGAAGTCTTCAAGAAAGAACTCCAAGTGATGTGATTGAAGTCACTCTAGCCCAAAGTGAAGATCCTTCCATTCTTCAAGGAGGTAAAATAGTATCTTTAAAAGTGCATCAAGGTATGATTGCGAAGCCTAACACTCTTTCTTCTTGTGATGAGCATAGTGATATTTCAAGTGTTAGTTTGGGTACATTTATTGATTCTAATTATTCTTTGAGTTACGGAGATACACTAGATAGTGATTCTAGTTGTTTTGATGGTTTGAAGGACCTATTTGCTTATGAAGAAGCATTGATTGAGGTTGAGGAAAGCGTAAAGGTTGCATCTTTATGTGATTTTGTTGAGTTTGATCCATTGATTCCTATTGCTCATGCTTTCTATTTTGAGGATCATTCTTTAATTGGTGATGATTACTTATTTGAAGGTGAATTGAGTGGTAAAGTTTCAAGCTTTAAGCTATTTGATTCTTTCTTGTTCGATTGTGAGATGGAAACTTTTGAGTTTGATTTGGATTTACCAATCAAAGGTTCCATTTTTGAGAAGTCGTTTGAGATTACTAATGAGATTGTTTTGGAAGCTAAACTTTTTGAAAAAGAAGAAAGTTCTTTACTTGGTGTAAACTTTCTAACGTATTCCAACATATATTTGATAAAGCTAATTTGTTCCACTACACTAGTGCTTTGAGTTTAAAGCAAGTTGATAACTTTCATGTGGATTGGTGTTATGAGTTTAAGAAAAAGCATGTTAAATCTTTCTTGAATGATAATATTGGTGAAGTCAAGAGGCTTGTTTTGTTTCAACATACCATTATTATCCTTAATTTCTCATGTCGGCAGAATTCGAGAATGGCTTGTTTATTTGGCTTATGCTTATGCTTGGACTTGATAACGCTATGAGAGTTAGGGATCGTTTGGTAGGGTGTATAAGAATAGTGCATAATAAGGTGTATTAGTAATGCATGGATTAGTAATGCATGGGTTAGTAATGCAGACATTAGTTATGCAAATACTATTTCTTATCTACTGTTTGGTGTGGTGTATTGGAATTATAATGCATTGCATAATTTTTAAGAAAAATAGTTGCTTACAAAAACGCCATCCATATTCTCTAGCTTTAAGGGACTTTAAGGACAATTTTGTCTTTAACCGTGACAATGCATGCATTAAAGCCTTGGTATTACTAATGCCATGATTTTCTATGCATTACTTATGCATAGGATAATGCCAAGTATGATGTATAACTAATACAAGTATTAGTTATACACAAATTGAAAAAATATACCAAACAAGGTATTAGTAATGCATAGAGCTAATGCTCAAAGGCGGATGTAGCACACTATCTAGGGGTTCAACTGAACCCATAACTTTCGACGCGGAATAAAAATTTATATGTAAGAATTTTTTAAAATTGCAAAAATAGTAGATATATATGAACCCATAACTTTAAAAATATAATAGGTTGATTGTTAAAAACCTTAAAATTGAACCCATAAGATTTAAATCCTGGATCCGCCTCTGTTAATGCTTGCATTATTTTTCCTAATACCTCCTACCAAACGACCCCTTAATACTTCTCTTGATGATTCTTATATTGGGACACACTTGGTATGTAGATTAGAGGTATTTCATGACAATTCTCATATTTTGGGTAGCTTTTATGCTTTTTATTGTCCATGGGTATCATTAGATTTTGATTTGAATGGTAGATTTGTCTTACTTATTGGTTTGGATGCTTGAATTTATCGTAAAGTATCTAAAATATGATTTACTTGTTAGTTTGAGGCACTTGCTTATGTCCAAGTTAACATTTTACTAATGACGTTCCCTTTCTTTTGTTTAAATGTCCAAATTCGAGTACGAAAGGGAGGGAGGATGATACAATCTAGATAGCCATCGAGCGTTGGAGGCTACTTTCATAACGGAATGGCTACATATATAATTTCGCCAACAATTAAAGACTATATTACATTTATAATATTTAGCTCCCTAGTATAAATAGCCCTTAAGATTCTCATTTTAGGGTAGTTTATTTCAATATTGTGAATGAAAACTCATTGAGTGTTTAGGATGAATTACTATGTTGGTTGATTACTTGTTAAGGTGAACTTGCAAGGGGATTGCTTCCCCTTGAGGGGTGTTCCTATAGTTTTGGGTCAATTAAGTCTTAAATTGATTGGGTATTTATTTATTTCAAATGTTCTTTCAATTTTCTTAGTTGGTTCTCTACTAAATCTCTATCTTTCTATCATTTTATTTGTGTTCTTGTTATTTTGCTTCCGCGTTCGTATCAGATCTCCAAGATGTATCTTATTATGAATCAAATGTTGCTCATGATATGTCCCATTTGGATTTGCTTAAAAATGTGACTTTTCGTCGAAACAACTTTTAAGACAAAAAATAATAAGTTGGGATTGTCAAACTTATTGTTTATGGTTTGTTTTAAGCAGTTTTTAATTTATTTTAAACATTTTTTTACTTTGCCAAACACTGAAAAAAATAATTAAAAAAAGAAGCTTAAAAGACGATTTGACCAACTTAAAAGCCAATCCAAACACCCTCTGTTTTAGTGCAAAATCTTGATCATCATTAACAATATTGCAATTTACAAGAATGAGAAGCTGAACTCTTTTGATCAAAGATGTAGTGATTCAAAATGTTGTGTTTTGGGCGCATATATACTTCCCAATTAATCATTTGCAAAAGCATATATAGGTAGGCGGATAATTCACTACTTTATACAAACTAAATCCTTAGTCGCCAACCACAAAAGAAAAACAAAAAATTAAAACTTCTTTGACGATGGTATCATTTGACTTAACTCCTTAAATAACGCCAATGAAAGTAAAGGAATGATTAATTCCATTGACACTGCAGGTCTGAATTCCGCACCGAATGAGTAAGACTCTAGGAACTGTTAGAGAACAAAATGTCAAAAAAAAAAAAAAAAAAATTCAACAATGTTTTGTTACAACTGCTGCCAACTCTAATCACTCTCATTGAAATCAACTTCACATCCTCAAATGTACATTATCATATAATCACAATATATTATAATATACTACTATGTAGTATATATTAATTACACTATCAAGAAAAACTTCATCCTATAAATGTATATGATTAAGACTTCCTAAAGTTTTATTATATAGCTGTCAACAACCCCAATAATTATCATGCATAGTTCAACTTCTCGCCCCAAACATCCTGCTAATCCTACCAACTAAAAAACAGCAAATAGAAAAAATTCAAACATCGTGTTTGTACGTGTCTTGTTTAATATAATTCTTTGTTGTGTCCGCTTTCACGTCTTCATCTCAGAATCTTTAGCAGCTTTGCTTTGCCTTGTCTACTACGTCAAACCTGTCTAAAATAATATTCCACATTTTATACAAAGACAATTCTGTAATGGAGATCACTATAACACCAAATATTTGCATTGTTTTTTGAACTTTAAACAGTTTTGACGCTGTTGAAATTATACCCATGTTTTGTATCTTTTTAAGTTGTTCTTCACCTACTACAGGTAAAATTTCAGGCTATTATACTTATCTATACTCTTCAAAGTCAAGGGTGCCACGACCAGAATGAGAAAGTTGGCTCCTTTAACGCGTAGGATCCTATTTTTCGCGTTGTTTCTGGTGGTAGAATCAGCTGATCAGATCAATGAATTTTATCCAAATGAAAGAGATTCCTTGTTGCAGCTTAGAGATAGTGTAAAATCAAGTGTGTTTGATTTGCACTCACATTGGACAGGTCCTCCTTGTTACAAAAACCAGAGTAAATGGGCTGGAATTGTTTGTTCTGATGGGCATGTCATTCACTTAGTTTTAGAAGGAATTCAGCTAACTGGTTCTCTTCCACCAACATTCTTGGAACAAATAACTTACTTGAAAAAACTCAGCTTTAGAAACAATTTCTTGTATGGTCCTTTACCTAATCTCACAGGTCTAGTTTATCTAGAATTTCTGTTACTTTCAGATAATCGATTCTCGGGTTCGATTCCAGATGGGTACATTGAGTTACAAAATTTGACAGAACTAGAGCTCCAGGGGAATGATATTGAAGGTTCAATTCCACCATTTGATCAGCAAAGTTTGATTGCTTTTAATGTGTCTTCTAATAAACTTGAAGGACCTATACCTGAAACTTCTGTTTTGCAAAGATTTCCAAGGAGTTGTTATGGAAATAACTCAAATTTGTGTGGTGGGATTGTAGGAATACCTTGTCCAATACCACCTTTTAGTCCACCAAAATCACCAATTCCTTATATATCTCCACCCTCACCAGGTGAAAAGAAGAAGAATGGTCTTAAAGTTTGGAGTATTGCTTTGATAGCAGCAGCAGCAGCACTTGTTCCTCTTTCCATTATGTTCATTTTACTTGGTTACTTTAAAAGATCTAAGAGAAAAGAAACACAAGGGGAACATAAGGAAGGTAAGACTTACATTTTATCTATCTGAAGGGGAGCCTTTGTAACTGGTAAAGTTGTTAGTCATGTGACCAGGAGGTCGGGGGTTCGAGCCGTGGAAACAGCCTCTTGCAGAAATACAGGGTAAGGCTGAGTACAATAGACCCTTGTGGTCCGGCCCTTCCCCCCACCCCGCGCATAGCAGAAGCTTAGTGCATCGGACTGCCCTTTTAATCCTGTCTAGAGGGAAAGGTTATTGCTTAGATCGAATCAGATGAGCAAGTTATCTGGTGTGAGGCTGTTTTTTCACAGGGGAGAGGGAGTTGGCTGTAATTTGAGACACATTTTTCGGATGTACCATATGGATTTTTTCGAAATAGTGACAATTTTAAACTGTGAGAGCAAGGTCATTCAGAACTCATTGGCTCCTTGCGCTAAAGATGATTATTTTGCGATAGGAAGACAACCGATCCATTCCCATTATGACGTCAAAGTCAACCATTTCTAGCTCAATAAGATTGGCTCTAGTCACTCGGCCCTGAACTGTGACTATACAACATAGAACTAGATTAGCTACTGAGTTGGACTTAAAGATCCATAACTATTTTCTGTTTCTTTTTTTTTTCTTTTTTTCTTTTTTCAATTTGGACATATTTCAATTTGGAGAAGGATGACATGTGATGATAGAGTAGTGTTTATTGTTATTATTTCCTCTTCTAACATTTCCAATTTTTAATGTTGACAGGAAATATTTCAAATGAAAATGTGAACAAGAGAAGGTATTGGTCAGAGAGCACAGAAGATCCAGAAAAAACATTGGAATTGGAATTCTTTGATAAGGATACATCAGTCTTTGATATGGATGATTTGTTAAGGGCATCAGCAGAAGTGTTAGGAAAAGGAAAGCTAAGCACAACATATAAAGCAATCCTGGAATCTGGTATTGTTGTTGCTGTTAAGAGACTCAAAGAAATGAATTCTTTGAGCAAGAAGGAATTTAGCCAGCAGATGCAGTTGCTTGGTAAACTGAGACATGAAAACCTTGTGGAGATGATTTCATTCTACTTTTCCAAGGAGGAGAAGCTCATTGTTTATGAATATCTTTCCTATGGTGACTTGTTCGAGCTGTTACATGGTTGGTTCATTAACTCTTTTTTTCCCCTTCCTTTTCTGGCAAATTAAATATATTAATTTTACTCTGTGTTATACTTTGAGACTATTCATATCCTTTTTATGAGCAAATTGTCCTGTAATTTTGTTTCTATTATAGTTTAGGGTTATTTATACCCTTTCCTTTAGCAAATCGTCTCGTATTTCTTGACCTCCAGCATGAACTCGACTGGATGAATTCAACGTGTCACATTCGGGAAAAGAAAAAGGGAAATCTTGAAACAACAGTCAGGTTATCTCTATAGCAGGGGCGGATTCAGGGACGGAAGGGGTTCACCCGAACCCCCTTTGCCGAAAAATTACATTGTATATATAAGACAAAATTTATTTTTTACCTCTATATATTAAGTTTAAATTCCCTTTGACACAACCCAAAAGTGTAGCTTATTGGTCAAGCGGTTCAAAACCTTTGTAAGGTCGTAGGTTCAATTCCCACTAGTTATAATCTTTTTAATTTTTTTTCTTTTTGAACCCCTTTGCGAAATCTTAGTTCAGCCACTGTTTATAGATCATGAGTTCGAGTCATAGAATCAACCATTGATGTGCGACCTAATGCAAGATGCTTTGTGAAACAATTTTTACAATTGGGAAAAGATTCAAATATACACTCTTTTTTTAATTATGGTTTAGAATAACCTCATGTTATACACTTGTACTTCAAGTTGGACTCTGTTAGGCTATAGAGCAAATATAAGACGATTTACTCATAGCAAATTATCCCCTTTTCCCCCCTTAATATTACCTTTTAAAAGTAATGATTCTTGGTTGCAGAAAACAGAGGAATTGGGAGACAACCACTAAATTGGACAGCAAGAATATCCATCATAAAGGATGTTGCAAAGGCTCTGAATTTCTTGCACCAGTCTTTACCATCACATAAGGTACCACATGGAAACATCAGATCAAAAAATGTTCTAATCCAACAAGACCCCCACAACAAGAATTACCATTCCAAGCTAACAGATTATGGATTCTTGCCTTTGCTACCATCTAAAGAATCCTCAAAAAAATTAGCAGTGGGAAAATCTCCAGAGTTCTGTCAAGGGAAAAAGCTAACAAGAAAAGCTGATATCTATTGCTTTGGGATTCTACTCTTAGAAGTGATCACAGGAAAAATACCAGGTGAATTATTCTCACCAGAAAATGGGGTTCATATTGTGGATGATGATCTTTCTGAGTGGGTAAGGACAGTGGTAAATAATGATTGGTCAACTGATATTTTGGATATGGAAATACTAGCACAAAAGGAAGGATATAATGAAATGTTGAAGCTTACTGAATTGGCATTGCAGTGCACAGATGAGGTACCAGAAAAGAGGCCAAAAATGAGTGAAGTGTTTAGAAGAATAGAAGAGATTGAGGTTGAACAAAAGAGATCAGTCACTGATGTTGAAGATGATTCAGTTTCTTAGTTGAAGTTTCTCTCCTAAAATGTAGCCAAGAAAGTTAGAAATTTAGGAGGAGGTTTTAGCTTAAAAGCAGAGCTAATTAGTTTTATGATATCATTTTCATTCTACAAGCTAATTCTTTGTAGATCTTTGATAGTAATTATTTGCAATTTTCATCTTTTACTTGATTAAAATACCCTTTTGAATTAGTACAATGTTTCTTTTTCATTTTTCTTGGATAATGGTATTATTTATTTGAATAAAAGAATTTTGCCTGTGCGACTAATACTCAGTTTTAGCAAAGAGAAGAACCGTCGTTGGTTGATAGTCAGCGTAAAATTAATCAGACACTATACAAGTTGCATAAGGCTGGGGCGGTTCTAGAGTACCGAGACACTATACAAGTTGTAGACACGGGTAGTGTTAGAGTGCCGAGACACTATACAAGTTGCATAAGGTAGGGGCGGTGGTAGAGTACGGGAGCTGAACCCGATAGTTTTGATTTGAACCTGTATATGTCTTAAATTTTTTATTAAAAATATATAAATTATTAATTTAAAATGATTTGGCCGTACTCACCTAGCCAGCCGTTACATTGGCACCTATGTAGATGAAAAATAAGCAAGTTCTATAACATCGTCACCTAGCAGTAAGAGAGTATTTTTATATAATATTGAACTAAGATGAGTTTAAATGAAGCGATAAAATTCGTACAACCGACTTCTTGATTGGTATTAGGATGTGATAATTGCATTCCAAAAATAAAAGTTCAGAATTTGGATTCTAATTAATAGGAATACATACAGAAAATATGATAAATATAATCTCCTGATTTGAAAAAAGAGTGATCAACTTGAAGAGTAACCTCGGGATCAGTTATCAAATAAAGAAGTTGGAAGTGTTCCATTTTGTACATAATGCATGTAGTAGCTGGGGAACTTCTGAAGTGGGGCCAATTGATTTTGGCAGCAAGCAAAAGGATGACGATAAAGTTTGAATAAAACCCAAATTTTCTTGAATTTGTTGCAGTTGTGGATGAACATGGGATGAGTTCAGCTGATAGGAAATGCTAAAAGAGAAGCAACTCGAACATGGTTTCATTTAATTCTAAGTATATAGTAGTGTGGATGGACTTTGGAAGTGAGTCTTTGAGTTTGAGCTTAGGTGGAAGAAGAGTAAGAAGAAAACGGTGTTAATTGGATTGAAACAGACACCTATGTTGTACGTGTCAAAACTCATGCACACTTTCACCCAAGTGTCCACTTCATTCCAAACTCTATTTTTTGTCTGAACTTAAACAACCATCTACTTCTATTATTATAACACCATATATCTCGTTCTTGGTTAGCCTCATCTCTATTTGAGCTCTTCATCTTTATCTTGATCTCTTCTTTCTTGATTTCTTCTGCGACTTCAATTCATATATTCTCTGTGACTTCATTCAGCTTTGATCACTAATATCTCAAGAAATTAAGTTACAGAGCAATAATCTTGTTACAGCTCTGATCAGTGGTACTAAAGCTGCTTATTTGATTGATTGTGAAAACTGTTGGACCAAAGAGAAAGACTAAGGAGCGTGACAGACAATCATAATCTATGGCTATGCCAGCACGGAGATATGCATTTGGGAGGGCAGATGAAGCCACACACCCTGATTCCATGCGCGCCACCTTGTCTGAGCTTCTCTCCACCTTCATCTTCGTCTTTGCCGGTGAAGGCACCGTTCTTGCTCTTGGTAAGTGATACCCTATCCGTTTCATTTTATATAGGATGGTATGTAATATACAAAGGAACAGAAGGAGTATCATCTTAGTTCTGTTATGTGTTAGGCTGTCAATCATGATTTCTAACCAAAAGTTGATGCAGAATAGTTCAACCACTATCATAAGCAGCGACAGTCGTAATCATGCATGCATGCACGCACAGAAGTTGTATCACTATGAATATTTGTTGTGCAGATAAGTTGTACCCGGAGTCGGCATTAGGAGCATCAAGACTGACAGCGATAGCGCTGGCGCATGCGTTATCGTTCTTTGCAGCCGTAGCCTCCAGCCTGAACGTTTCTGGTGGACATATCAACCCAGCCGTTACCTTTGGTGCGCTTGTTGGGGGAAGGATATCCGTCGTTCGTGCTATTTACTATTGGTTAGCTCAGCTTGTAGGTGCTGTTGTAGCCTCTCTTTTGTTGAGGCTTGCTACTGATGGTTTGGTATATATTCTTCTCTTTGTTGTTTTAACATCTTCACTCCTGTTGTAGTTGAGATTGAGGCGTAATTGTTGTTGATGCAGCGGCCACTGGGATTCTCAGTGGCAGCAGGAGTTGGCAACTTGAATGCACTTGTGATGGAGATAGTTATGACGTTCGGACTAATGTACACAGTATATGCAACTGCCATTGATCCAAGGAGGGGAAGCTTGCACACCATTGCCCCTCTTGCCATTGCTTTCATTGTAGGGGCAAATGTCCTAGTGGGTGGGCCTTTTGAGGGAGGATCCATGAACCCTGCAAGGGCATTTGGGCCTGCTCTCGTCGGCTGGAGGTGGAGGAACCACTGGATTTACTGGTTGGGCCCTTTTGTGGGTGCAGCCCTGGCTGGACTTATCTACGAGTACGGGATCATACAGCATGAGGCCGTTCCGCGCCCGACCACCCATCAGCCATTGGCACCGGAAGATTACTAAATGCACTTCGATAGCAGTCTTCCATTTGTGAATAAGAGAGGATTGTGCTTAAAAAACTGTAACTTTTATGTTTATGTGAAGTTGTCTTTTAATTCCCTTTTCTAATGTTTTCTGCATTTGGATACTTCTTTATGTAGTTTGCATTTTGTAAGTTTCCCAAAATAAAGACAATGATCCCAGTAATAGCATTGTGCTTTATCCATGTGTCTATTTTCGGCTTTTTATTTTAATGGAGTCATGTTTGTGTCAGTTCAATTTTTGGCTTTGTTCATAATATTCAGCAATCAAAAGTCCAGTCCTACAAACAAGACAGAAATTCGACCTTTCATCTAAAGATAAATCTGAACGAAAATACTCTTGAACGAAAATATTGTTCAAAATTTAGAAAATACTCCAGCATATATTGTTCAAAATTTAGAAAATATTCCAGCATATACTGGACTTTCAGCATAATTCAGTATAATAAGCTGGAAGTTACGATACTTTTTGTGTTGTAGCAAAATAATAACTATTTTTCAGTGATTTTGTAAATACTACCTATTTTTGAATGACCACTCTGAAAATTAGCTAGCCCGCTATTATGCGAAAATTGGGAAACGAGAAGATCCTATTCTCGAATGCCCTTGCTTGTTATGCTTTCTACGAATAGTTGCATATACCTAAACTAAGAGAACTCAACATGGTACAATGCAAAACATTTAGCATCTTTTTCCATTCAAAAACATGACCTTTATGCTAGGACGCGAAGATCCAAATTCAAAGGGTATGCTAGTGAGTAGTGTCTTTCTGGGTTTGTGGGTTTGTGGTTATATGCTAGTGAGTTGTGACTAGTAGTATAATATTAAATGTTCTCTAGTGAACCAAAGGTCTGATCTGGTTACTTGTATATATCAAGGACATCCCATCAAGAAATTCATGGATGTACAAAAGTTTGAGCTGAATATTTGACGACAAATGGTGGTAAGACAGGACGAATACTATGGCTAGGCAGAAGGTAACAAATCACAAAATGAAATACCGTCGTACACAAATAGCATTCTTACTTGGAGATTGCTAAAGTTTGCCATAGAATCTGGCAACCCATGGAGCAAGTTCAGTTACATCAGGAGTTCTAGGATTGGAGGCATAATAATCAGACCAATAACAAGGAGACATGCTCTCTGTAAGTTTACTATTAGAGTAAATGCAAAATGGCAGCCAGTCTTCTCCTCCATTCATTCTTCTCTTCCGCTCTCTTGGATACGCTAATGGCGCCTGCACATACCTGCAGCCAAACAATCGCTCAAGGTTTTTTATCCTCCAAAACGTGCTACCCTAACATAACAACTCAGTTCTACACTGTAATAGAATGGGGATATAACTTGACTGGTTCTTTGGAAGCTGCTTTATTCTGTTCTTCTATGTGAAGGTTATACTTTTACATTTTGTAGGAGTTCAAAGTGATTCTAAATTCTTGGGGAAGCCATTTGGATTGGTAAGTTACAGAAACATGATATGCTAAAGGCAATGAGATATTTAAAAAAACTAAAATTCTTGCAAGATTAGTACGATTCAGGTTTCATCAGATATATTACACAATATTTTAAAGGAGTATCTTCTTTGTTTCACAGAGAATATTTCCAGCCAGATGCATGATTTTCATGGCAAGATCTAATACAATTAAGTTTGGCCGCATTTTCAAAAATTATACTATAATATTAAGTCACATTTCTCCATCAACATATTCTAAGACCAGAACTCAGAGGAAAATAATCTAACAATCATGCACGCTACATTTTGCTTCAGTTAAAAATTCCTTACAACTAGCAGGCATTTAAGCTGGAACTCCGGGGCAAGGTTTACCACAGACAAAGACAGATGGAAAAATGTCCCAGCAACTATTTGGTGGACAATTTGGAAGGAAAGGAACTCGAGATGTTTTGAAGATATAAGCAACCCTATCCAGAAAATTAAGATAAGTGTATTCTGCTATTTTTTGTTTTTGGTGTAAATCAGAATATATAGATGATCCTGTTTCAATTCTAGATGTTTTAAGCTCCTTGAAAGAAGAACAAGGATTGAATTTTTGGTTCTTTTGATGTAACACTCCTATTTTGGTCTCCAGCACATACTCTGTGCTGATGATTTTAATGGATATACTGCATATGTTACCTTCTTAAAAAAAAAAAACAGGCATTTAATGTCTTTGAGCAGTCTAATGCATCCAAGAACGGAACACACCTGATACCGTCAAGCTGAACATCCCAGCAGAAGTGGGTGTGACCAAAAATATGACAAGCTTTTGTGCTCCCTCTAGCTCCATGTATGTATCTTATTCGGGCCTCAAGAAAGTCAGAACCAATCATCTTTGGAAGGTTGGGATAGAAAAGCATTCTCTTCTCTGGACAAAGCTCTAGTCTGCAAAGAGATGACAATAAACAGTCCAATCAGAGTACAACAGTGAAATCATCAGCATAAGATGTTTAAGGACTTCAATCTATCGGATAAAGATATTTAAAAGCTGGAGAATATACTACACTGTTCTGAGAAGGGGACGACATCTAATTTTAATTCAGTTCAAAGAATTTTTGTATCAAGCTACTCATGTACTTTCCCTGGAGAAATCCCAAATTAATAGGAAAAAACAACAAACAGAAGATATAAGATGCATGAGAGTTATTGAAACAACATGTAACCCACCAACCAAAGGGCCGAGTTTCCACATAGTTTTCTTCTTAAAGATAGCTAGCTACTAACGTTAATTACCTACATGGAGGACATATACCTCTCCCCTACATAAAGCGAGAAAAATCCTAGAGGAAGCACCATTTAGTGATACAGTATTATACAACAAGTAATACATGCCTCGTGACCACAATTGGTATGGAAAGGGGAGAGACAGCAAGAGAGAAGGATGAAAAAAAGTGGAGAGAAAGCACTATGATACTGTAGATATAGTTAGGTCCTGTAGTAATATTGGAAAGTTAAAGGTGTATGCTCCCCCATACTACATTAGAGAGAACAGTAAAAAAGAGAGTGACGGAGATCTTTCAATGTATTCTTTTATCCATGTTAATATGACACAAAAGGATAAATTTTCAGCATTTTCTTTTTCATATTCTTGATCTCTCGACTCTCGGTATAACACATGGGTGACAAAAACTATTACTATCATTTAGCTTAGCACAACGTAATCTGAGACCATTGAAGAGAGAGTATTAATTATTAATTATTAACGCTTGACACAGGCTTGAGAGACGATACCAATGACAGTAAACTGTACATGCTAGTAAAGCATGTTGTTATCAAAGTCCATTAAGTTGGGAAATATGACGCGATGCTTTCATTAGAGTGATAACTCCAGTAAGACGCAATATTGCTGCCTTGAAAGAAATGACTTTACACATAATCTTCTTGAACCTTGATTCTATGGAGTAAGCTAGTAGTGCCAGTGAGATGGAATGTCCACTACTTTGAAGAATGTTAAGTTTTTAAGTATCCATTGCGCCCTCTTCCCCTCCCATATCCTCTCCCCCCCCACCCCACACCCCACCCCACCCACCCCACCGCGAAAATAAAGAACCCAAAGAAAACGAAAAAGAAGTCCATCTATCTTGACGCATGTATTGATGAAAGGAGCAGTAAAGACGCTTAGCTTACTAACACAGAGCAAGACAAGAAAAGAGGAAAGCATTATCACATTCTATACCTAAAGATTTTTCAAAAGAACAGAGCAATCCAGTTAATACCCTCGTCAAAAATGGTACAGAGAAAATACACTAGATTCAAAACATTCTGACAGGAATGTATCAATATTCTCATCGTGGCTACCAAACGAACCAAATGAAAATGAACGTATCAATATATTCTTTCAACTCAATACAAGAAGCCATGGAGGAGAAAGAACTACGTCGAGTAACAATAATCGTCAGACCAAAGAAGGCAGCACAAGTAGTCGCAGAGGCAGGATTTACGCTAAGGGGGTTCAGAAAGAAAAAGTTAAAAAGTTAAAAGAAATTGCAGCCAATGGGAATTGAACCAGCAACCTCACAAATAGGGGTGTGCATTCGGTATTTCGGTTCGGTATTTAAGAATTTCGGTTCGGTATTCGGTTTATCAATTGTGTATACCAAATACCGTACCAAAATATTTTGGTACGGTTCGGTATTTCTTATTTTGGTTCGGTACGGTTTCAGTTTAAACCAAATCTTCACTATCTCCCCCACTCCATTAACTAATGTAATCCATGTTGATTATGTGCTAAAATTTTGGATTAAGTTAGATTCTAAGTCCTTTTTTTTGCCGTCAATTGTTTTCAGGAAGTAGATGATTTTGAGATAAGAACGTTTCTTCGAGCTAGGGATCTGGACGTAGACAAAGTTTCGGCAATGTTCTTGAAATGCCTTAAATGGAAGAAAAGCATTGCACCAAATGGCTTCATTTCACCAAGTGAGATTCTAAACCAGATAGCACACAACAAAATGTTTGGCAAATGTTGCCTTATTGATTTTCCAACGGCGTGATTTTTACAAAGAAAAATGGTTGTTTATAACTTAAATGGAAGCCTATTGCTGTAGTTTTTGGTGGGACAAACTAGGACGCCCTATTCCAAACCAGATAGCTTGTCGTGAGAATAAGACAAGTAACTATTGGGGCAAAGAATAAAAATAAAGTTGGGCTTGGACTAAATTATTTCGGTATTACCAAAATATCAAAAACCCAATACCGTATACCGTACCGAAATACCAAAATTTCTGTACCGAAATAAACCGAAATACCGAAAAAACCGAAACTGAAATACCAAATTAATTCGGTTTAGCATTCGGTTTTTCGGATTTTATGCCCACCCCTACTCACGAAGGTTTTGAACCCCCTTGACCACTGAGCTATGCTTTTAGGCTGTGTCGAGGGGGTTCAAAATATAATATATAGAGGTACCAAACAGATTTTGCCTATGTACGGTGTAATTTTTCAGCGAAAGGGGTTCGGGTGAACCCCCTTTCGCCCCCTAAATCCGCCCTTGAGCACAAGTGAGTAAGATCTGTTCAGCATAATTAATCACTCTAAAGCATTCATCTCCAGTCAATGAAAATGTCAATTAGCCCCACATTATGAATATATATTAAACATCAGTGTTCCAACTCATCTTGTTATAGTTTACGAAATTTATGCTCGCTTACGGTGGCTAGTTATGGTCAATAAGAAGCAACTGCAGTGAAATCACATTTTTAGCTGATAAAATGTATAAAGTTAACCCACTGCATTTCTGGTCCGCCCTTCAAGAACATCGTTAAATCCTACAAGAAGCCTCTACTGTAGCGCAAGACTTAGGTTTTTCAACCATAATCGACCAGATTTTAGACCAGCAATCCAAAGAGATTTTGAAATAGCCTGAGCTACTCACTAACCTTGGAACGAAGTGTGAGAATGAAATTATTTGGTTGCATCTTGCCAGCATTTCCTGGACTGTATCCTGATTCTTGTCATTCATGGCATCAAAATGTGCAGCAAGGGAGTTATCTCCATTTATAAGTCCATCAGGCCACTTGCATGCACGGAAGTCCTTACATGCCTGTGCAAAAATTGGTGAGGGTGAGTTACACTGTACTAGCATAGAAGACAAAATCAGTAAATATCACATAAATCAATATGTCTATTAACTGTGTAATAGAAACTTGTTGAAAGAACAAAAACTTACTGTCCGAGCATTCCAAACTCACAAAAAACATAGAGAAATGTTGCAATACAAGTAGCAAAATGAACAGGCTTAGAACAGTGAAAGTGCATCCAAAGCAACCACAAAAGAATAGTCACTAAGATAGTTAAGCAAATAAAATGCAAAAGAAGATGAGCAAGTGACTTGTAAATGTCAACTATTACGCCCATATACTCACCTACCCCATCACATAGAGTACTTGAAGTGGAGCAATCTGGAATCTTTTATTGATAAAAACGAATTGCAATGGAATGCACATCACTTCAGAGCACTCTGTGAGATCAGAGACGGAAGAGCTAGTAATTGACTTATTTTCAGGTGAATTTCAGTGATAACAAGGAGAGCCATTCATTTCAGTTGTCAGTAAGCTAAAGATTGGCACACTCAACTTGCTCATCTTCTGTCTATCTCAAAACGAGGGACAAGGAAGAGGCTAACAATCATCGAATTAAAAGATTGTAAGTCCTTACGAGGAGAAAGAAAGTGAATCACCAGCTCCAAAGATGGAATGCGGATGCCGGTTATGTCCTTTTCCCTATCAAAGCTCTGGGATAAAGCAGAAATGACATCAAGATGTGGATAAAATGACCCAGCTGCAAAAAGGAAATAGTTTTGCTATTGTACAGTAATATTTACCTCGTGGTACCATGAGAATAGAGGAATAATTGCCAAACCATCAATGACACTAGGATTAGTTTCCACTCCAAGCGTCTGACATGCATCAAGCATTTTGTCCAGCTTTTGAAGAGAATCAACCTGAATACAGAGGATGCATCACATTAATCATGTGGTGTAGCTTTTAGTTTTACAAAACTACCATTATAGCAGGAAAAGCACTACTCTACTTCAGTGGCAACAGAAGAGGGAAAAAAGAAAAGAGGAGAGGAAACACTACCAATGATTATTCTTAAAGTGCTACTTTTTTCTGCATGGACGAAGCTTTTGAGGCCTAAACTTAGTAAGACTGTCTAAAAGGCAATGTCGTTGACTGAGAAAGGGACATGCATAAGAAACTGCAGCCATAAATGCTTCAAAAGGCGAATTTCTGCTCAGTTAAAAATCCCCCATTAGTGACGGGATTCCATAATGTCACAACCATTTTAACAAAATACGATGACACATGAATGCAAAATCACAACAACAACTAGTGACATGTGATGCAATTACACAGGGTACATTTGAACTAAATTCTGTAAATCACATCTTCATGGAACGATATGAAGAAAAGCATGCTTACATAATTCTCTTTCTCCCTACGGAGCCAAAGGTCGTGGTTTCCGGGCACAAAGAACACATGCTCAAAACTAGCCTTCAAGAGGGACATTGTTAATACAAACTTCTCATACGTCTCTGCAACATCTCCTGCAACGAGCAGAACATCCTTTTTCTTCCCCTTGCTAGATAAACCCTTTACCCATTCCATGTTCTCCGAGTATTCTGTATGCAAGTCTGAAACTACAAAAACCTCCAAACCAACTGTATCTACCCTAGCAGAAGGGATAATCTTATGCCTTGTAACATCCCCCTCTTTCATGAGATATCTCCTGTTATTCTGGACTCCCATACATTTGGGAAGACATCTCGAACGTCCAGGCTGCAGCATGAAAATCGAACTGGACGAAATTAAGCATAGAACCATGTTTTATTTCTTTCCTCTCCTTTCCTATCTCCTCTACTCTTGCATCAGCTAATCCTACATCAGAAAATCAAAGAATTTATTCTTGATTAAATTAAGCATAGAACCATGTTTTATTTCTTGATCACTTTTAAGTATGATGCACAAAACATTTTTAATTTCTTAGAATTCAACCAGGGTCAGTGAGCATTGCTTTTCCTAGAAGAAACCCTTCATCTCAAAAATGCAATAAATGAATAAAATAGCGATAACTGAAAATGAATAATTGTCAATTCATGAAGCCAAAACTGTGAAAAGAAACAACAAACTGAATAAGAATTCAACAGAAATAAGTATAGTAGATAAGGTAACATTTACTATTTATTGTAGCTAATTCTGTAAAACAAATGAAGTGAGTAAGAATGACTCTTTTCACAGAAATGATGATAAAGGAACAGAATAATTGACAATCCAACACAGACCCTTAACCTAAAAATTATACAGTTATAAATCACCTAGGGGAATATCATATTATCATTACGGGAAGCTGAAATAGAAGATAAAAGTACCATGGTATCACAGCTAAATGATCCTCTTTTCTGTAGGTCGTCAGGAGACTAACAAGAAAATACAGAATTGTTGGAAACGGAACCCAATTATCCGTAGCCCCATCTGTTCCTGAATCGCATTATAAATCGCACTAAACGAACGCGTTTTATAAACATTTTTGACTGCACTTTATAAATCGTACTATACTATACTAGTGGTTGTAGCCCAAGTTCAAAAATTGATTCCTTGTACTTACTTTGGTACTAAGAGATAAGTGGAAAGTCATTTTTTAGTAATTAAAATATGTTGTTATTATGTTAATCCTTTATTTCTCATTTTTTTTCTTTAAAGAGATCAACAAGTTTTTACAGATAAAAACTACGTTTTTGAGCTTCTAGTAATTCAATCTATATTAGCCACTCTTATGCTCATCTAGTAATGGATTTGTAATAAATAATCATTTTATAACATTTGTTTTGCCAAAACGATCGCTTTTGTCATTTAATCATTTTGATTGGAATTCATATGTTCGACATGGCATAATAATATTTATGTTATGGGTTTATCCAAACCCATCTACTACATTGTAAGTAATACACTTAATTCTGACTATTTTATCTTTTTTTCATGTTTTACTTTTTCTCAAATTTTATCTTTATCTTACTTAAAATTATAAAGTCTTTAATGAGCTTTAGGAGATGAATGTTAGACGACTTATCCCTCAATGTCTCTTAGAGAGAACTATCTGCTTATAAAAAGCTTGAGAATGATTTATTTGGTTCAAAATAACTATTCTTTTATATAATTAAGAAGAAATTAACATTAGTTTTCAAATTTGTCCTTCATACATATCATAATATGTCAAGTTAACAATATACAAATTTTTAACTAATAGTAATTTAGTCAATATACTTTTTTTTCTAGTGAGCTACTTTTTAAAGAATATGTCAAAAGCCAAAAAGTCATTTATCATAGACCGGAAGGAGTAGTATTTAGTTGTTTCAGTTACTAAACACTTGAATACAATAACGATCTAGTAAAATCCGACGAAAGACTTGGAAACAAGATTTCCGAAAATCTCCCATGTTGTAGTGATAAAGATATAAATTACTACTGCTACTACCATATAAACACACACACATGTATACATTCAACCATTATGTTCAATCATTTGGGAATTATGGGCATGAAAACAAACCAAGCATTATGACACCAGATTTGGTTGCATGCGATGTCATGGGCGGCTTTCCATCCATGCCCCATGACCCCTTGGACGCGTCCCGTGGCGTCCTAG
>ML253968.1:0-24537 GCA_005239495.1 Nicotiana undulata
GTTGACCAAGTCGGTGCATTTCATTCCAGTAGCTACTACTTATACTTCGGAGAGGTTGGCCCAAATCTACATTCGGGAGATAGTTTGGTTTCACGGTGTGCTTGTGTCCATTATATCAGATCAAGGTCCTCAGTTCACCTCGCACGTCTGGAGAGCATTATAGAGTGAGTTGGTCACCCGGGTAGAGCTCTGCACAGCATTTAACCCTCAGACTAACGAGCAGTCGGAGCGGATAGTTCAGATATTGGAGGACATGCTCAGGGCATGTGGGATTGACTTTGGAGGACAGTGGGACCAGTTCTTGACTTTGGCCGAGTTTGCTTATAATAATAGTTATCAGTCCACTATTGAGATGGCTCCATTTGAGGCCTTGTATGGTCGGCGATGTCGTTCTCCCATCGGGTGGTTTGAGCCTGGCGAGGCTAAGTTATATGGCACCGACCTAGTGAAGGATGCTTTGGAGAAAGTGAAGTTGATTCAGGAGAGGCTTCGCACAACACAGTCTAGACAGAAGAGTTACGCGGATTAGAGGGCGCGTGATGTATCATTTATGGAGGGAGAGAAGGTTCTGTTGAAAGTCTCGCCGATTAAGGGTATTATGAGGTTTGGGAAGAAGGGAAAGCAGAGCCCAAGTTTTATAGGTCCATTCGAGGTGTTGAGGCGAGTTGGAGAGGTTGCTTATGAGCTTGCTTTACCTCCCAGTTTATCAGGAGTTCATCCGGTCTTTCATGTGTCCATGCTACGGAGATACCACGTCGACTTCTCTCACGTGGTAGATTTCAGCACCATTCAGCTAGATGGGAGGTTGGGCTACGAGGAGGAGCCAGTTGCTATTATTGACAGGCAGGATCGCCAGTTGAGATCCAAGTGGGTTTCCGCCGTAAAAGTCCAGTGGAAGGGGCCAACCAGTCGAGGAGGCGACTTGGGAGTCCGAGGAGGACATGCGGAGCAGATATCCACACTTATTCAGCACTCCAGGTATGATTCTAGATCCGTTCGAGAACGAATATTTGTTTAAGATGTGGAGAATGTAATGACCTGACCGATCGTTTTGTGTTCTAAGACCCCGTGCCCCTAAATGAGACTTCACGTAGTTTCTTTTACTGATTTATGACTTGCGAGGACGGGTGGTTCGGGATTTGGAAAAGTTTGGAGTGGTATAGGAACACTTGGTTCCTTAAGGTTGGCCTTAAATATCAAGTTTGACTTCGGTCAACATTTTTAGTAAATGACCTCGGAATCGATATTTGAAGGTTCTGTAGGTTCGTATGATGATTTCGGACTTAAGCGTATGTTCGGAACAGCTTTTGGATGACCCAGGAGCGTTTCGGCGCCAAATAGTGAAATATGATTCCTTAAGTTCAAAAATTGAGGTTTTGAACGTGTTTTTGCGTTATCAAGGTCCAAACGGAATTCTGAGATCGGGAATAGTTCTGTTATGTCATTTATGACTTGCTCGCAAAATTTGGTGTCATTCCGAGTAGTATAGGTAGGTTCGGCATGTTGAAAGAGAATTCTAGAACTTGAAGTTCAAAGTTTGATTCAATTTGGTTTTGGGGTCGGATTCGTAGTTTCATTGTTGTTTTTCACGTTTCGAGAACTCGAGCGAGTCCGTATCATGAATACAGACTTGTCAGTGCCTTTGGTCGGGGTCCCGGGGTAGGGGTGGGCATAAAATCCGAAAAACCGAATTCCGAACCGAACCGAATTAATTCGGTATTTCGGGTTCGGTTATTTCGGTATTTCGGTCTAATTCGGTATTAATTTTTTGGTATTTCGGTATTTCGGTTCGGTTTTCGGTATTACAATTTTAAAAATTCGGTATACCGAATATACCGAATATACCGAAATTTTAAGTATATATTTTTTTGTACCCTACCTATACTAACACACCTAGTGTCCAACCCAATGTAATTCCCATTTCCCGTCGCCCCAAGCCCAGCCCAATGTAATTCCTAGTTGGTACTTCTTGTGCTTGTTCTAGACTGCTGTGAATCACAGTGAATGTGATGTAGCGTTTGTAGCGTTTATAGAGCTGTTTCTAAATGCAACAGCTTTTGTAGCGTTTTAAGGCATTTTGGGTGTTAGTTCACTTTCTATTATGTTTTAGCTTTAGTAATTACTGCATCTTCTTAATTATTATCGTTTGTTCCTGCCAAAAGATATTTTCTACTCTATGTGCTCTTTTGGCGAAGGGTATAAAGAGGATATTTGCGTTGGTATTCATAAACCGAATACTTTACCGAAACCGTACCGAAACCGTACCGAACCAAAATAATAAATACCGAACCGTACCGAACTAATTTGGTACGGTATTTGGTATACACAATTGATAAACCGAATACCGAAATACCGAACCGAAATTCTTAAATACCGAACCGAAATACCGAATGCCCACCCCTATCCCGGGGGGCTTGGGTGAGTTTCGTACATCTCAGAGCTAAGTGCCAAACACCAGATTTTTTTCTACATCTGGTTTCCTTGTATGCGTTCGCGGGTGTACTCACGCGTTCACATAGAAGGAATTAGGGGGGAGGTGAAATAACCATATGCGTTCGCATAGGCTCGTCGCGTTCGCATAGGGTAAGGTTGTGCGCCATCTCAGCCTTTTGCTCTTTGCGTTCGCACACACACCACCGCGTTCGCGTAGGTCTAGCTCAGCTAGACTCTGCGTTTGCATGACCCCCACCGCGTTCGCATAGAAGGGCCTCAGGAGGCCTGGCCATTTGGCCCTCGCGAACGCACTGCCCCTGCCGCGTTCGCATATAAGGGGGCAGCTGGGCAGTGTGCATTAAAGACGAGACTGTCATTTTTCACCATTTTTCTTCCATCATTGGCGATTTTTAGAGCTTGCAAAGAAGACATTCGACCTAGCTACTTTAAGGTAAGCATTTCCTACTATAAATGAAGTTTAATACTTGAATTCTTAGGTATATTAACATATCAAACTAGTAGAAATCATGGGCTAGAGTAAAACCTAGGTTTTAGATTAAAATGGGAAATTACCAAGAAATTGATTATGGAATCATACAAAAACTAATAATATTGATCCTTAGGTTATGGGTGACTGTTTCCTTCAAAAATTTCCGGAATTCGAGCATGTGGGCCCGGGGGTGTATTTTTGGATTTTATAATTTAGGATGAAATAATCACTTAAATAGGGGAATTTCATACTTTTGAGTATATATTGATTTATTTATGCAATATTTGGCTAGTTTCGAGTCCTTGGGCGACGAATTTGGAGTTTCGGGCGCATTCTTGACCCGGGAAGTAGACTTGACATGAGGTGAGTCTACTTTCTAACCTTGTAAGAGGGAATTGTCCCCATAGGTGAATATAAATAATTGCATATCTTTATTTGTGGGGGCTACGCACGCACGAAGTGACGAGAGTCTGTGCATAACTACTGTTATGTTATGTCGGGGAGTTTAGGATTCACAAGCATGATTTAGAAGAAAGTCTAGGAGTGGGCCAATATATAGATATACATATAGATAATTGATACAGTTATGAATATATAAATATAAATATATAGATTAGATTTGTCTAAATCTATTTAAATTATGTATAAGATTCATTCAGCTACTTCCATTAATTATATTTTTATTTATAATTTTTAATTATTAATGTTATCCTAAAATTGTCAAATGGCTTCATTTTACCTTACCACTTGCATAACCATAATGCATACTACCCTTTTTTTAATATAATATCGGCTCGTACATTAGAAGTAAACAATAAAGTGCATTTACTTCATGGTGAAACTGTGGCAGAAGATTTTGCAAACGAGAATAGGCAGTGGAGAGAGTGATTTTCTTTTTTTTTTTTTTTTTTTTTTTTTTTTTTTTTTTTTTTTTTTTTGGGTGGTGGGGGAGGGGGTGTCTCTCTATCACGAAGTACCCCTGGAGATACTTTTAATTCTTCAAAAAATTGGAAAATTAATTAAGTCAACCGAAAACGTTAAAACTAATTATATGGAAAAGGACATAAAAGGGTAAAACTTTAATTAAAAGATTATGAGTAGGGGTGTTTATGGTTCGGTTTGGGTCGGTTTTTCCCAAAAAAGAAACCAAACCAAGTAAGTCGGTTTTTTATCGATTCGGTTTTTTCGGTTATTTATCGGGTTTTTTCTTAAATATGGAACATACACTACCAAACGCATATTCCGGCGACTATATTTTCAACATAACACTATCAAATCAATTGCTCTTTGAGGAATTTATCATTTACCATGATATATTGATTTACCACGATATCAAATCAAGTACTCAATTAAAAATCGATTTATTTTTAGCATGAAATAAATTTTTGTATACTTAGCGAAAGACATTTACCAATAAAACTAGAATGTAAAGGCAAAGAACTAGATTATTAAATAGCAAAGAACTAGATCAAAAATATAAATGACTAATATATACCATAAAATTTTAGAAACTTTATTTAAAAAATATACATATATATAGGTTTAATAACAAATTTAAATAGCTACTTTTATAGTCGGTTTGGTTCGATTTTTTCGGTTAATTTTTTATTGAAACCAAAACCAAACCAAATTTGATCGGTTTGTAAAATTCAAAATCAAAACCAAACCAAACTTAAAATGCATCGATTTTTTGGTCGATTTGGTTCGATTTTTCGGGTTTTTATGAACACCCCTAATTATGAGTATCCTAGTTTCTTATTGGCAAGGTAATCCGATTAAAGAAGTATTGGAATGGATGCCAGACTTTCAAAAGTATCTATATCTGATACGATTATCATTGATTGAGGAATTATTAAAAACCACATCAAGTTTGTCAATTCAAACATTGCATATTTGATTTTTCAAACAATTAATAAAATGGAAGATGCAACACTCAAATATATATATATATATATATTTTATCATTTTTCAATATGATCACAATACTTTATGTAACGACCTGGTCCGTCGTTACGTAAAATCTGCATTGTAATTGTTGTTCTTGACTTGTTATAGATTGGTTATACTGTATTTGATGTATTAGAGTTGATAAGCTTGAAATCGAATGGCTGTAGTGAGAGTTCAGTCAATTAGCCTTTAAAATGGGAAAATTCAACTGAGAGTTGACTTATTGGTGAACGACCTCGGAATGCGGATTTATGGTTCGAATTGCTTCGTTAGGTGATTTGGGACTTAGGAGTGTGTTCAGAATAATTTTGTGATGTCCGGTGTAGAATAAGGCTTGAATTGGCGAAAGTTAGTTTTTGGTGATTTTCGGTCGGCAGTGGAAAATAGGCTATCAGGGTCGGAATTGAATTCCGACAGTTGGAACAGGTTCGTAATGTCATTTTGGATATATCTGCAAAAATTTCAGGTCAATCGGAGTTGTTTTGGATAGTTTCGGCATCGTTGGTGGATTTTAGAAATATAAAAGTTCTTAGGCTTGAATTCGATGTGAATTTGGTGTTTTGATGTTAATTTTAGTGTTTTGAGAGTGCAACTAAGTTTGAATGATCATATGTGATGTGTTGGTATAGTTGGTTGGGGTCCCGAGGGGCTCGGGATTGATTTCGGGTTATTAACGGACTCATTTGGACTCAAGAACATAGCTGGTTTTTCTGGTGTTTTTGCACAGGGAATTAACCCTATGCATTCGCGGAAGGGGGCCCGCGTTCGCATAGGGGAAATGGGAGCTGGGGGATTTTTGTGTTGTGCGTTCGCGATGGTCCAGGTGCGAACGCAGAGAAGAGGAGATAGGTGCATCGCGAACGCGGAGAGACTAGTGCGTTCGCGTAGGGTACAAGTCACCTGGGGAACCCCCAGGCCGTTGGTCAGTGCGAACGCGGACCTGGGGTGCGCTCGCGAAGGGTCGTCTGGGCAAGGCAGTGCGATCGCGACGAGCTGACCACGATCGCGAAGGGCAAGGAACAACAGTCAACGCAAACGCGGCTCGTTGACCGCGATCGCGAAGAACAAATAACTGGGCAAATATAAAATAAACCCTTCCGCGACCTAAACTCTTTTTACACCATTTTTGTACGGACAAAGAGCTCTTGAGGCGATTTTTGAAGAGGAAAATCCTTGTTCTTCATATAGGTAAGTGTTTTGATCATTAAAACTCTATTATGGATGAATATAGAACATAAAATCAGTGTAAATTCATGGAAAATCAGTAGAAATAAATTGGGTTTTCGGGCTTGAGATTATGAGACCTTTAGGGGTCGATTTGAGGGGTCAAACGAACTCCGATTTTGGTGTTGTTTATATGTACGGACTCGTGAGAGGACTAAGAACACTTTTGTCTAAAAATTTCTGAGTTTCGAGACGCGGGCCCAGGGGTCGAGTTTTGATCGTATACGGATTTTAAGGTTAAATTTGAATTATTTTGATTGGAAATTGTTCCTTAAGCACATATTGATGATAAAAATTTGAACTTGGTAGATTTGGAGCCTTCGGAGGTTGATTCGAGAGGCAAGCGTGTTGTGAAACACTATTTTTGGGTCGAGAACCCGGTATAATTATGGCCTGAAGGGCAAATTGAGAGTATCTGACTGAGTGAGGCTGTTGGCCTATATTGTGAGGATGATATGATATGAGTGAGGTTGCGGGCCTATATTGTGTGTGATTTATGCCATGCTATGGCTTATTATAGCGCTTGGGCTGTCGGAGCCCCTCCGGAGTCTGTACACACCCCCAGTGAGCGCAGGTACCTAATGAGTGATGCCCGCGGGACTTATGCAGAGTGATTGTGAGGTTGCCAGATGGGCAGAGTGATTGTGAGGTTGCCTGATGGGCAGAGTGATTGTGAGGTTGCCTGATGGGCAGAGTGATTGTGAGGTTGCCTGATGGGCAGAGTGATTGTGAGGTTGCCTGATGGGCTAATACTGAAAGATATTGTTATGAGAAATGATCATGGCCCGAGGGGCAGTTTTATGAGAATTTTTACTAAGTTTTCAAACTATGATTTACTTCGTTTGAAACTGGGTTTTTTTACTGATAATTTTACTGAGATATACTGATATTACACTTGTTTCAAAGGACTCCTAGAAACCCATTTTTGAACTTATGTATTTTCTGAATACTACCTGGTGACTTGGTGTTTTACTGGCTTTTGTGAAATTGTACATATGTACTATGTGTTTTATATTTATCAGACTGTGATTTATTTTCATTACTACTGAGTTGGCGTACTCATAAAGACTCCCTGTGCCTCTGTGCACAGATTCAGGTACCGATTTGGAGCAGTAGCTGCCTTGTTCGTTAGCAGCAGTTTCACGGGATTTCGAGGTAGTTGTCCAGCGTCCACAGCTTCTCCATTTCCCTTCCTTATTTAGATTTAGCATTTGATTCAGAAACATATATTATAGTTTTAGCAGAGTTAGATTTATTTATTCTTAGATGCTCATGACTATCGACTCCAGTTCTTGGGAGGTTGGTTTAGGCTAATATGGGAACGCTAAGACTTATTTATATTATTTAATGCAATGGTTGCATGCTTATTATTGAATTGTGAACTTGTGTAATTGAACAAAGGCGTAGTAAAGTGATGGTTGGCTAGCCTAGTTCCACGATAGGCGCCATCACGGCCTATTAGGATTTTGGGTCGTGACAAGTTGGTATCAGAGCTCTATGTTACATAGGACTCAACGGTCATGGGCAGGTTTGGTAGAGTCTTGCGGATCGGTACGGAAAAGTCTGTACTTATCTTCGAGAGGCTGCAGAACTCTTAGGAAAAATCTCAAATTCTTGAACTCTTTCGTGCCAATCTATTGATTCTTGAAATCTAAACTTACGTTGTTTCATTCTCTCACAGATGGTGAGGACACGCAATACCGATCAGGGTGACCAGACACCAGCCAGACCCACAAGGGGTCGGGGCCGTGGTAGAGGTAGGGGACCAGCCCGCGCAGCAGCCGGGGTAGTACCACAGGATCCCCCTATTGTTCAGGATCAGGTTCCCGCCGATGGTGCTCTAGCGGGACAGGCTCAGGCACCGGTAATGCCTATTGTTATTCTGGGTCTTCAGGAGACCTTGGCTCAGATATTAACGGTGTGTTCCAGTCTAGCTCAGGCAGTTGTTATGTCTACTACTGCCACTGCAGCTCCGGCCGGGGGAGGCAATCAGACTCCAGCTGCCCGGACACCTGAGCAGGCTGTAAAGGGTATTCAGACACCGGGAGAAGCCCCAGCTCAGCCAGTTGTCCCAGTCCAGGATTTTATAGTTCCAGCTATGCCCGAGGATGAGGAGCGTAGACTGGAGAGGTTCAGCAGACTTAAGCCTCTGACTTTCAGCGGTACAGAGGGTGAGGAGGCCCAAGGTTTTCTGGATAAATGCTAGAGGATACTACGTACTGCGGGTCTTTTGGAGACCAATGTGGTCTCGTTTGTTACATTTCAGTTTGCCGGTGCTGCTTTTACTTGGTGGGAGTCATTCGAGAGGCGTAGGCCGGTTGGTTTAGCACCTCTCACCTGGAAGCAGTTCTCCACGATCTTTTTGGAGAAGTATGTTCCTCAATCACACAGAGAGGAGCAGCGCAGGCAGTTTAAGAAGTTGCGCCAGGGAGAGTTGTCAGTTACTCAATAAGAGATGAGGTTTTTCGAGTTGGCCAGACATGCTTATGAGATTGTCCCTACTGATAAGGAGAGGATTATAAGGTTTGTAGATGGTCTTACTTATCAGCTTCGGATCTTGATGACCAGGGAGAGAGTGTCTGGAGCTACATTTGAGCAGGTAGTTGACATTGCTCGGGATATTGAGTCGATTCGCAGGCAGGAGCGTGAGGAGAGGGAGGTCAAGAGGCCTCGGGGATCATGTAGCTTCAGTGGTGCCCCTTCTAGAGGGCAGTTTCAGCACAGTAGAGGTCATCCATTTAGACCTCCAAAGCCAGTTCGCCTAACTTATAGTGGTGTATCTTCGGGGCAGGGTCCTTGCAGTTCTCATAAGGGATGTTCATCTTTTAGTGCCCTTCTAGTTCAGGGTTCTTCTATGCATGGTTCGTCTGTTGGTTATCATGGTGGCAGGGGTTTTCGTCAGTTTTCATCTCCACCTCCAGGTAGTTGTTATGAGTGTGGATAGTTTCTACATGAGTGGAGGCAGTGTCCCCGTCGTCCTAGTAGTTCATCTCAGCAGAGGGTTCAGCCCTCGGCTTCAGCCCCAGTCATATCACCACCTACCCAGGCAACCAGGGGTGGTGGTCAGACAGCTAGAGGCAGTCCTAGAGGGGGAGGACGAGCAGGTGGAGGCCAGCCACGTATTTATGCACTTCTGGAAAGGCCTGATGCTATGGCCTCAGATGCGGTGATTACAGGTACTATTTCAGTTTGTCACAATGATGCTTTGGCTTTATTTGACCCTGGTTCCACGTACTCTTATGTCTCATCCTATTTTGCTCATTTTCTAAATATGCCCCGTGAGTCTCTA
Source organism: Nicotiana undulata (assembly GCA_005239495.1). NCBI lineage: Eukaryota > Viridiplantae > Streptophyta > Magnoliopsida > Solanales > Solanaceae > Nicotiana > Nicotiana undulata. The sequence goes on from ML253968.1 coordinate 9,384, forward strand.
GTTACTTCTGTTCATGTTTCGACTCCGGTGGGCGATACTATTGTTGTGGACCGTGTGTACAGGTCGTGTCTTATATCTATTGGGGTATGGAGACCCGAGCGGACCTGATGTTACTTAGTATGGTCATTTTTGATGTGATTCTTGGCATGGATTGGTTATCCCCATGTCATGCGATTCTTGATTGTCACGCTAAGACCGTTACCTTAGCTATGCCCGGAGTTCCGAGAGTTGAGTGGAGGGGGTCTGTAGAGCATGTGCCTAGCAGAGTGATTTCTTATTTAAAGGCTCAGCGAGTTGAAAAAGGGTGTGAATCTTATCTTGCGTTTGTGAGGGACGTTAGTGGTGAGACCCCATCTTCTGTNAGCATGTGCCTAGCAGAGTGATTTCTTATTTAAAGGCTCAGCGAGTTGAAAAAGGGTGTGAATCTTATCTTGCGTTTGTGAGGGACGTTAGTGGTGAGACCCCATCTGTAAATTCTGTCCCTGTAGTCCGTGATTTCCCGGATATATTTCCTGCAGACCTGCCAGGCATGCCACCTGACAAGGATATTGATTTTGGTATTAACCTGGTGCCAGATACTCATCCTATCTCTATTCCACCTTACCGTATGGCACCANTTATCCTTTGCCTCATATTGATGACTTATTTGATCAACTTCAGGGAGCAAAGGTTTTCTCCAAGATCGACTTGAGGTCGGGGTATCATCAGTTGAAAATTCGGAACTCTGATATTCCGAAGACGGCTTTCAGGACCAGATGCGGTCGTTATGAATTTCTGGTTATGTCATTTGGGCTGACCAATGCCCCAGCAGCGTTCATGCAATTGATTAACAGCGTGTTTCAGCCATACCTTGATACTTTCGTTATTGTGTTCATTGACGACATCCTGGTTTATTCCCGTAGCCAGGAAGAGCATGCTCAGCACTTGAGGATTGTGTTACAGAGATTGAGGGAGGAGAAACTTTATGCAAAATTCTCTAAGTGTGAGTTTTGGCTTGGTTCAGTAGCTTTCTTGGGGCACGTGGTATCTAGTGAGGGTATTCAGGTTGATCCGAAGAAGATTGAGGCGGTGCTAAGTTGGCCCAAACCGTCTTCAACTACAGAAATTCGGAGTTTTCTCGGTCTGGCGGGTTACTACCGTCGCTTTGTGGAAGGATTTTCTTCTATTGCTTCACCTCTGACCAAATTGACACAGAAGGGTGTTCTATTCAAATGGTCCGATGAATGTGAGGAGAGATTTCAAAAGCTCAAGTCGGCATTGACTACAACTCCGGTGTTGCATCTGCCTACTGGTTCGGGTTCTTACACGGTTTATTGTGATGCTTCTAGAGTTGGCTTGGGAGCGGTGTTGATGCAGGACGGTAGGGTAATTTCCTACGTGTCTAGACAGTTGAAGGTGCACGAGAAGAATTATCCAGTGCATGATCTTGAGTTAGCTGCTATTGTTCATGCCTTGAAGATTTGGCGGCATTATTTTTATGGAGTGCAGTGTGATATTTTCAGTGATCATTGTAGCTTGCAGTATCTGCTGAGGCATAAGGACTTGAATTTGCGACAGAGGAGATGGTTGGAGCTTCTCAAGGACTATGACTTGACTATTTTGTATCATCCGGGGAAGGCCAATGTGGTGGCCGATGCCTTGAGTCGCAGAGCCGAGAGTTTGGGAAGTCTAGCTTACCTTTCAGCAGCAGAGCGACCTTTAGCCCTTGATGTTCAGGATTTAGCAGGTCAGTTGGTGAGATTGGATTTGTCAGACCCTCCACGGGTGGTAGCTAGCATGTCTTCTCGGTCTTCTTTATTTGATCATATTAAATCTCGGCAGTATGATGACCGACACTTGTTAGTTCTTCGGGATAGAGTTCGTCGGGGTGATGCCAGAGATGTGACTATTGGTGATGATGGAGTTATGAGGATGCAGGGCCGTATTTGCGTGCCCAATGTGGAAGGGATTCGAGAGTTGATATTAGTAGAGGCCCACAGCTCGCGGTATTCTATTCATCCGGGTGCCGCGAAGATGTATCAGGATTTGAGACATCAGTATTGATGGAGGCGGATGAAGAGATATATTGTTGAGTATGTAGCACGGTGTCTCAACTGCCAGCAGGTCAAGTATGAGCACCAAAGACCAGGTGGGTATCTTCAGAGGTTAGATATTCCGGAGTGGAAGTGGGAGCGGATTACTATGGACTTCGTAGTTGGGCTTCCACGGACTTCGAAGGGTTTTGATGCTATTTGGGTCATTGTGGATAGATTGATCAAGTCCGCGCATTTCATTCATGTCAGTACTACTTATACTTCAGAGCGGTTAGCTGGTATTTACATTAAGGAGATTGTCCGGTTGCATGGAGTTCCGGTTTCTATCATTTCTGAAAGAGGTACTCAGTTCACATCTCAGTTTTGGAGGGCCGTACAGAAAGGTATGGGTACTGATGTAGAGTTGAGCACTGCATTTCACCCTCAGACCGACGGGCAGTCGGAACGGACTATTCAAATATTGGAGGATATGTTACGGGCTTGTGTGATTGATTTTGGTGGTTCATGGGATCCGTTTCTGCCACTAGCGGAGTTTGCATATAATAACAGCTATCAGTCCAGTATTCAGACGGCCCCGTATGAGGCTTTATATTGTAGGAGGTGTAGATCTCCGGTTGGTTGGTTCGAGCCTGGTGAGGCTAAGTTATTGGGCACATACTTGATTCAGGATGCGTTGGAGAAGGTGAAGTTGATTCAGGAGCAACTTCGCACGGCGCGGTCTAGACAGAAGAGTTATGCGGATCGAAAGGTTCGTGATGTGTCATTTATGGAAGGTGATAAGGTACTGCTAAAAACATCACCCATGAAGGGTGTTATGAGGTTCGGGAAGAGAGGAAAGCTGAGTCCTCGGTTTATTTGTCCTTTTGAGGTGCTTCAGAAGGTTGGAGAGGTGGCTTATAGACTTGCCTTGCCACCCAGCCTATCGAGTGTTCATTCGGTATTTCATGTGTCGATGCTAAGGAAATATGTTGGTGACCCGTCTCATGTGTTAGACTTTAGCACAACTCAGCTCGAGAGTGATATGTCATACGAGGTTGAGCCAGTAGCTATTTTAGCTCGTGAGGTCAGGAAGTTGAGGTCTAAGGATATAGCGTCCGTGAAAGTACAGTGGAGAGGTCAGCCAGTGGAGGAAGCTACTTGGGAGACCGAGCGGGAGATGCAGAGCAAGTATCCTCACTTGTTTGAGACTCCAGGTATGTTCCTAGACCCGTTCGAGGACGAACGTTTGTTTAAGAGGGGGAGAATGTAACGACCCGGTCCGTCGTTACATAAAACCTGCATTGTAATTGTTGTTATTGACTTGTTATAGATTGGTTATACTGTATTTGATGTATTAGAGTTGATAAACTTGAAATCGAATGGTTGTAGTGAGAGTTAAGTCAATTAGCCTTTAAAATAGCCTTAAAATGGAAAAAGTCAACTGAGAGTTGACTTATTGGTAAACGACCTCAGAATGCGGATTTTATGGTTCGAATAGCTTCGTTAAGTGATTTGGGACTTAGGAGTGTGTTCAGAATAATTTCGTGATGTCTGATGTAGAATTAGGCTTGAATTGGCGAACGTTAGTTTTCGGTGATTTCCGGTTGGCAGTGGAAAATAGGCTATCGGGGTCGGAATTGAATTCCGACAGTTGGAATAGGTTCGTAATGTCATTTTGGATATATCTACAAAAACCTTCAGGTCAGTCGGAGTTGTTTTGGATAATTTCGGCATCGTTGGTGGATTTTAGATATCAAAGTTCTTAGGCTTGAATTCGATGTGAATTTGATGTTTTGATGTTAATTTTAGTGTTTTGAGAGTGCAACTAAGTTTGAATGATCATATGTGATGTGTTGGTATAGTTGGTTGGGGTCCCGAGGGGTTCGGGATTAATTTTGGGTGATTAACGGACTCATTTGGACTCAAGAACATAGCTGGTTTTTCTGGTGTTTTTGCAAAGGGAATTAACCCTATGAGTTCGCGGAAGGGGGACCGCGTTCGCATAGGGGAAATGGGAGCTGAGGGATTTTTGTGTTGTGCGTTCGCGATGGTCCAAGTGCGAAAACGGACAGACTAGTGCGTTCGCGTAGGGTTCAAGTCACCTGGGGGACCCCCAGGCCGTTGGTCAGTGCGAACGCGAACCTGGGGTGCGAACGCGAACCTGGGGTGCGATCGCGAAGGGTCGTCTGGGCAAGCCAGTGCGATCGCGAAGGGCAAGGAACAACAGTCAACGCGAACGCGGCCCGTTGACCGCAATCACGAAGAACAAATAACTGGGCAAATATAAAATAAACCCTTCCGCGATCTAAACCCTTTTTACACCATTTTTGTACGGACAAAGAGCTCTTGAGGCGATTTTTGAAGAGGGAAATCCTTGTTCTTCATAGAGGTAAGTATTTTGATCATTAAAACTTGATTATGGATGATTAAAGAACATAAAACCAGTGTAAATTCATGGAAAATCAGTAGAAAAAAATTGGGTTTTAGGGATTGGAATTATGAGACCTTTAGGGGTCGATTTGAGGGGTCAAACAAACTCTGATTTTGGTGTTGTTTATATGTACGGACTCGTGAGAGGACTAAGAACACTTTTGTATAAAAATTTTGAGTTTCGGGACGCGGGCCCGGGGGTCGGGTTTTGACGGGTTACGTATTATTGGGTTAAATTTGAATTCTTTCGAGTGGAAATTGTTCCTTAAGCACATATTGATGATAAAAATCTGAACTTGGTAGATTTGGAGCCTTCAGAGGTTGATTCGAGAGGCAAGCGTGTTGTGGAATAGTCCCGGGCTAGTTTTGAGGTAAGTAATGTTTTTAAATCCTGTCCTGAGGGTTTGAAACCCTGGACTATGCACCCTTTCACGGGTTTTGAAATGCAAAGGTTGAAACTTTTGGGGATATATTCCTTACTAATGAAACTATTGAGTTGCGAAACGGCTTTTTTTTTTACAGCTTATTTACAATAGTACTATATATACTTGATATGTTTTGGGTTGTAAGCCATGTTTGGGGCCTAATGCCGATTTGTTTACCCCTTGGGGGATGTTTTACTATTATCCTCACTGATATGCTATGATTTTTACTCATTCCTTTCTGTGAAACTGTTTTGACACTCAGAGTATTTTGATACTACTTCTTGAAAATGAAACACTATTTTTGGGTCGAAAACCCGGTATAATTATGGCCTGAAGGGAAAATTGAGAGTGTCTGACTGATTGAGGTTGCTGGCCTATATTGTGAGGATGATATGATATGAGTGAGGCTGCGGGCCTATATTGTGTGTGATTTATGCCTTGATGTGGCTTATTATAGCGCTTGGGCTGTAGGAGCCCCTTAGGAGTCTGTACACACCCCCAGTGAGCGCAGGTACCTAATGAGTGATGGTCGCGGGGCTTATGCAGAGTGATTGTGAGGTTGCATGATGGGAAGAGTGATTGTGAGGTTGCCTGATGGGCAGAGTGACTGTGAGGTTTCCTGACCACCCACCCCATGCCCTCTCTCCCAAAAAGTTTTTTTTCCGTCACCACCCACCCTATTACCCCACCCCCAGCCCCACCTCAACCCGCAAAAAAATATTTTACTTTTTTTGTTTTTTGTAATTTTAAATTTCTGTTTTTCGTTTTTCTACACACACCCCCTCCCCCCACCCCCCGCACAAAAATAAATTAACTTTTCTTTGTAATTTTTAAATTTATGTTTTTTTTGCAACACCCCCCCCCCCAACCCCGCACGAGAATTTTTATATATATATATAATTTCAGTTTTACTTTTTTTATCTTTCGGTTTACATATTCAAAATTTTACAAGTTTCAAAGTTATGAGTTCGGATATTTATGTGTTTCGGAAGGTTGTTGGTTCGAAAGTTTATGGCTTCATGTTTATTGTATCAAAATTATTTATGAATACTATTGAGAAAATATTTTCCTTAATTTGTGCAACAAACACCAGAAAATGAATAAGATTACTACTTATTTTTCAAAAAAATATTTTTCACGGAAAACATTTTCCGTTATACCAAACACACCCTTAATCTGGATCATTGCCAAAAATGCATATTGATCTTGATCACCTTGCAAAATATAATGGGATCTCTAGTGTAGATTTTACTAAAACATAATTACTGTTGTGAAACAATAAAAGAAGAAGAACAATATTGCAGAGAAAGGGAGAGAGGGAATTCTTATTGAATTTTGGGATGAATTACAATGGAATAGAACCCCTCTATTTATAGGGAAAAAGTGACTTAGCCACCAAGTAAAAAAACCTAAAATATAGACATTCACCTTAAATAGAATTCTATTTATAACACTCCCCCTTGAATGTCTATTCAAAAAATAATGTGCCTCGTTAAAACCTTAACTAAAATAAAACCCAATGGGAAAACAATTTCTAGAAAGGAAAAGGAGTACATATATCTAACAATGTGCCTTTTTGTTGCCTCGTTAAAAATCTTGCGGAAAACCCACTGGGACAAAACCTTGTAAGGGAAGAAAGAGTGCAACGCGTATTAACTCCCTCTGATGAGAGCATCAATTCACATCCTTGAGCATTCACATCCCAATCTTGTGCACTAGCTTCTTGGAGGTGTGATAATCCAAGGGGTCATTTTATAAATTTAGACTCCGTTTCATGCTTAATAGCCATAAAAAGACAAACTTTAAATACCTCGATTAGCGTGCGTAGTTCGGGCGTGAAACCGGAAAGCTTTTATGTGAAAATATGGGAAATAATAATTTCTAGAGTTGAAATTTGATAAAAGTTGACTTTGGTCAATATTTTGAGTAAACGGATTCGGATCCGTGTTTCGATGATCACGGGAGGTCCGTAGTAAAATATAGGACTCGGGCGTATGCCCGGAAATGAATTCCGAGGTCCGAAGCCTCAGAAATCAATTTTTGAAAGAAATTGTCTTGCTCAAATGTTTATGAAATAAAGAAAAGAATTAATATTTGAAATTATTGGTATCAGGCCCTTATTGTGGTGATTCAGACATCTGGTTGAAAAGTTATGAACTATAAGAGTTCTTGATGAAAATGATGAGTTTTAAGGTTTAATTCATAGTTTTACATGTTATTTTCATGATTTGATCGCATAAGCAAGTCCGTATGATGTTTTTAGACTTGCGTGCATATTTTGTTTAGAGCCCCGAGGGCTCGGGTGAGTTTCGGATAGGCCACTAAGAGATTTTGCACTTAAAGTTGTTGTTGTATTTGTTGTATCTGGTGTGTCAGATTTTGTTCATCGCGTTCGCATCCCTTTGGATGCGAACGTATAGGGTAAAAATGCTGGGGGGAGGGGGTTGTTTGGTTCTATGCGAACGCACCCCTCCCCCTCCCCTCCCCCCCACCCCACCCATATGCGAACGCATAGAGTAGTTGGGACCTGGGGAGGGGGAGCCTGATTTACCCTACGTGAACGCACAGGGTTGGACGCGAACTTCGGGGCTTTAGGAACTTGCTATACGCGAACGCGTCCAAGCTTAGGCGATCGCATAGAGTTTGGAAGGGGGATGGGTGACGGGTTTCCCTTATGCAGTGAGAACGCGGACCTACTCTCGCGAACGCATAGGCCTGGGATGTTAAGCCTATGCGAATGTGGCCAAAGGAACGCAAACGCATAGAAGCAGTGTCCAGTGATATAAAAACAGTAGCAAAAACAGACTGACCTTCTTCTTCACCATATTTTCGATCCCCACAGCCCTAGGAACGATTTTCTTCACCAATTATCATTCCCAAGTCATAGGTAATCAATTCTAAACTTTGTTCTTTCAAAGTCTTACTATTGTTCATCACTTTTAAAGAAAAAACTAAGAATTTTCATGGTAAAAAATTGAGGGTTTGAGTAGAATTAGGGAATTTTGTAAAAATCGAATTTTTGTATCGAATTGAGGTCGGATTTCGAAACTAATAGTATATTTGGGTTCGTGGGTGAATGGGTAAACGTAATTTGGTCCGAACCCCGAGTTTAGACCAAGCGGGCCCGGGGTCGGGTTTTCACTTTTTTTGAGAAAACTTAGGAAAAATTATATTTTTAAATAAAGTTAGTTCCTTTAGTATTAATTGATGATATTGAATTAATTATGATTAGATTCGAGCAAGTTAGAGGTGAATTCTAAAGGAAAAGCCGTAATTGAGCAGTGAGTGGCCTACATAATTGAGTTAAGTATTCGGTCTAACCTTGACTTGAGGGAATAGGAATCCCCACTTGTTTGCTATGTGAAATGCATGGGCGTGGTGTATAGGTGAGGTGACGAGTTTCTATGCACCACCCAATTTGCCTAATAAACATGATCCCTTTCCCGTTCCCAACTTAATTGATGCTTGTGTTAATTGTTCTATGTTCATTATTGTTTCTATGACTAGTTGTCCTTGTTATTTTGTTGTTAAATATTTAAAGCTTACAGGTGGGATGATATTGTGGTTACATATATTCTGGCTGATTTTATTGTGGGATGATATTGTTTATAGCTTACGGGTTAAACTGTTTTCTTTTTTAAATTTGTTGAAACAAAATTGGATGTGATAAGGGGGGATAATTGATTGTGATACAGGTGAATAAATTGATTGTGATATTGTGAATAGGTGAGATCGGGTTGCACGCCGCAACAAGACAGTAAAAATGGGGAATAATAAAAATGATGCTTTACTGATTTTTTAAAATTTTAAGGATTTGGAAATTCTTGTTTTTACTCTACGATTTTTCTTATATTTCGTACATGTGATGATTTTAAAGTAAAGTTTGGAAATTTGGGAAAATTAGAAAGAGAAGAAGAAGAGTTGATTTCTTATTGAAGAAAAATGAAATGTCCACTTGTTTGTCTAGAGAGTTCTACTCTTTTTATTTACATTGGGCCAAAAGAACTAGCCGAAAATATAAAAATAGCCTAACCCGAAATACAATACAAGATAAATATCAAGACATCTAAGTTGGGCCATCTTCCTTGTTTGTTTGGGCCTTGTGTGTATCAGCAAGTATTCCAACCCCCCCCCCCCCCCCCCCCCNCCCCTCCTCAAGTTGGAGGGTGGGAGAACCCCCAACTTGGGTAAGAGAGCATGATGTAGAACCCCAGTAAATGGCTTGGTGAATATGTCAGCCAACTGTGCAGAAGTGGAAACATGGTGCAAGGAGATGAGGCCTTCAGTAAGCTTAGTCCGAATGAAATGGCAATCCACCTCAATGTGTTTGGTTCGCTCATGAAAAACAGGGTTATTGGCTATGTGGATTGCAGCTTGATTATCACAAAATATAGGGACAACAATAGGAGGAGGAATGCCAAAATCAGATAAGAGTCGAACCACCCAAGAAACTTCAACAACAACCTTAGAAAGAGAGCGATATTCAGCTTCAGAGAAAGAAAGAGAGACAACGGGTAGTTTCTTAGCCTTCCAACCAACAAGACAACCACCCAAAAAAATATAAAAACTAGTAACAGATCTACGAGTATCAGGGCAACCAGCCCAATCACTGTCGCAATAGGAAGCCATAGTAAATCCAGGAGAACTATTGAAGAAGACACCAAAATCAGCAGTGCCTTTAAGATATCTGAGAAGATAAAGAGCAGCCTGCATGTGTGGAACTCTAGGAGTTTGAAGGAACTGACTTAAGTGTTGGAAAGTAAAGCAAGCCTTGTGTACATGTGTCAAAGAATTAAGCTTCCCAACCAAACTTCTATAAGATTCAGGTGAAGGAAGAAGGTCACCATAATCAACCTTCAACTTGGTCGACAGATCCAAAGAAGAAACCACTAGAGATACCACTTCACAATCATAGTCATGCAACAAATCTCTGATAAACGTTTTTTTTAAGAAGAAGGCCAGAAGAGGAGTAAGAGACCTCTATCCCTAGGAAATAGTTGAGAACACCAAATCTTTGATTTTGAACTGAGAGTCCAAAAAGGTTTTCAAAGAGGATATCTCACCCAGATCATTACCAGTGAGACTAATGTCATCTACATATACAACAATCAATACAATAGAAGGTCTAGAATTTTTGAAAAAAAGAGAATAATCATTCAAGGAGTGGGAATATCCTCTGGAACATAAAGCATGAGATAATTTGGCATAACATTGCCTAGAAGCCTGTCTGAGTCCATCTAAGGATTTTTGTAATTTGCACACTAAAGAAGAAGAAGGCATAGAAGCAGAACTAGCAACTAAGCCAGGAGGAAGTTTCATGTACACTTCCTCATCAAGATCACTATGCAAAAATGCATTATTGACATCCAATTGAAACATGGACCAATTCTGTTTAACAGCTACTGCAACAAGACATTTCACTGTAGAACATTTGATGACAGGAGAAAAGGTCTCATTAAAATCAATTCCTTCAACCTGTGTATCACCTCTAACAACAAACCTAACCTTATACCTCTCCACTGATCCATCTGCTTTATATTTAACTTTGTAAACCCACTTGCAACTAATGGGTTTCTTACCTTGAGGCAATTCAACAATAGACCAAGTGTGGTTAGTCTCAAGTGCCTCAAATTCATTCTTCATGGCCTCTTGCCATTTTGGAATAGAGGCAACTTAGTTGTAGGATGAAGTTTCAGTGATAGTATTATCAGCTAGGGAATGAAAACAAGTAGATAAAGAAGCACTAGGGCCACACAAAGAAGGGGGAAGTTGACAAACATAAGGCTGAAGATGAGCAGGTGGATAATGATCCCTAGAGGATCTTCTGAGTGGTGGAACAGGAGGAGGAGAAACATGTGAAGTAGAGGGAAGAGGTGAGGGTGGAGGAGGGGAAGAATCAGTGGATAGTGGGGAAGAAGACTCATGAACATGTGTTGGAAATGAGGGTGGGGGAAAAGATGAAGTTTCTTCTGAAACATGAAGAAAATTAGGAAGAGGAGGGGAGATAGAATTAGCACAAGCAAAAGGAAAGATAGATTCATGAAAAACAACATCCCTGGAGATCAAAGTTAGTTTAGTGGATAAGTTGTAAAGTTTGTAGCCTTTCTTACCCAAAGGGTAACCAATAAAACCACAAGGATCAACCTTAGGTTGAAATTTGTCTCTATTACATTTGAAGACAGTGTGATAGCATAGACAACCAAATGACCTGAGATATTCATATGTAGGAGGCAGTCCATATACTAGTTCAAACGGTGATTTATTGTTTAAAAGTTTGGAAGGAAATCTGTTGATGAGATATGTGGCTGTCAAAACACAGTCACCCCAGAACTTTAAAGGTAATTTGGATTGAAAAAGTAAAGCCCTTGAAGTTTATAGTAAATATCTATACTTTCTCTCCACCACACCATTTTGTTGTGGTGTGTGAGGGCATGAAGTTTGATGTATGATCCCATGTTCAAGGAAAAATTGAATGCATGTGTGACTGGAACCCAACTCATAAGCATTGTCACTTCTAAAGGTTTTAATGTTAACATTGAATTGTGTTTTGACCATGGCTACAAAAGCTTTTAGTAGAGGAAAAACATTGCTCTTGGACCCCATAAGGTGAGTCCAAGTAGCTCTAGTGAAATAATCAACTAAAGTAATAAAATACTTGAAACCATTATATGTTGGACTATGATAGGGTCCCCAAGTATCTACATGAACAAGTTGGAAAGGAGAAGAAGGTTTAATAGAGCTTTCTGGGAAAGAGAGTTTAGATTGCCTAGCTAAGGGGCAAACAGAACAAACAAAAGACTGAGTATTAGAAAACTTGTATGGAATAACATAAATATCTTTCATTCTAACAAAAGGAATATGTCCTAATCTATTATGCCATAAAATCTCCATTTATTATTAGCAGAATGGTTTGTACAGTGAGAATCAGAAGCTGCAGAAAGTAATGGAGAATGGTATTTACAGATGATAGAAAAAGAGTATCAGAAGAGGAAGTAGACAAGGCAGGAACATGTGAAGATTGATCTGATCCAAGCTTGTAAGACTGATCTGATCCAAGCTTGTAAAGTCCAACTTCCAATAGGCTCTTTACTAAAGGGCCCTGGAGAAGACAATAATGTTTGTTGAAGAGTAGATCACAGTCTAAATAATATACAAGCTGGTAGACGGAGATGAGTTTGTAGTGAAAACTAGGAATGTACAGTACATGATGAAGGATGAAAGAAAGGAAATGTATTGAACCAGTGCAAGTTACTTTAGCTTTATAACCATTTGGAAGTGTGACTAGGTAGGGCACAACAAGGGGTTTAATATCTAAGAGTAGGTCTTTGTTAGAAGTCATGTGATTAGTGGCCCCAGAATCTATAATCCAACTATAATCATTTACCCTAGTTAACATAAAAGTACCATAACCAATTCCTACAAGTTCAGAAGGAGGAATTATACCAGCAAAATTTGCATAAGCCATGAAACTGGACCGATGACCTTGTTCTGATACATGACTTTGTTGTAGCAGAAGCATCAATTGTGTATATTGCTCTTTTTTTAGGCCAGGAATCATAGATGCAGTTTTAGAAGAATGCTCAGATGGAGAATTTGAATCAGGATTAGGAGTCTGTTGAACCTCAACATTAGCAGCCACTTTCTTCCCTTTAGTAAACTGGAAGTTGGAAGGGAAACCATGGAGCTTATAGCATTTTTCGATGGTGTGAGCAGGCTTCTTGCAGTATCTACATAGCATATTAGATTTACTTGGATCAAAATTAATTTTCTGAAAATACTGACGTGGAGGATTGGCTGGTTTGCTGGAAGGATTATTGAAATTTGCATTGAAAGAGGCTGCCTGACCTAAAGCTGAGATGTTGGACTGATTTGCCTTTTTCTTTCATCTTAGAGAAGGATATTGTAAACAATATCAAGAGAAGGAAGAGGGTGCATCATGAGGAGGTTGCTCCTCTTACCAACATATACATCATTAAGTCCCATAAGGAACTGATGCACCTTATCTTCCTTCTTTTCTTTTTGAAGGTTAGACTTGACAGGACAGGAGCATCTGTTTGCATGATTAGTACACACATATCCTAACTCATCCCACAATTTCTATATCTAAGGACCCCTGTAAGGTTGAAGCAAGTTCCTTTTTTAACTCAAACACCTTAGTCCCATCGTCTGAACCATATCTTTTATTAAGCTGAGACCAAATACTCTCTGCGGTCTCAGAATACTGGACACTTTCAGTGATATCAGGAGAAAGTGAACTGGTTAACCAGGAGATGACCATGCTATTACACCTATTCCATTGTTGAATCTGAGGGGAATCCTCAGGAGGTTTAGGAAAACTTCCATCAACAAAAGCAAATTTATTTCTAGCTGAGAGGGACACGATCATATTCCTACGCCATCCCCCAAATCCACTACCAGCAAAAGGGACAATAACAAGAGATATTCCAGGAACATCAGAGGAAAGTAAATGTAGAGGGTTAGTGGGGTCGGGAATGAACACCGATGTATTAGCAGATGTAGTACTTGTCTCTACCATGATGAACAACACAAACAGACACCAAAAAATACTATCAAAATTATTGAACATAGAAATCAGACATGCAATCAACGAGCAACTATAGTAATGGTCTCAATCCTCAGAGATGTATGAAGAGAGGAAGTAAATGTTACCAGCCTTTTCGCAACAGAAAAGGTACGGCCTTCAATCAAACACCAACATATCAGTAAAAGAAAAACCCTAGATTTCGTCACAAAAATTCGTGATTCTTCAGAAATATTCAAATACAAGCAATCCGAGTATAGAAAATCCAAAGTTGTACGAGAACACTCTGCTTGAAAGAGGAAAAGCCGGAAAAAATAGTGAAAAAAATCCATAGATCTCCAAAAGCGGGAGGAACTCGGCGAAGACTGTAACCTCGACGAACATTGATGAAACTAGAATCGATCGAACGGGAAAGAGAGATTAGCAGTTAACCTGCTCTGATACCATGAGAAAATTACAAGAGTTCAATCAATTCGTGTGAATTTGTAGCTAGGGTTCATATTGGGAAAATTAGAAAGAGAAGAAGAAGAGTTGATTTCTTATTGAAGAAAAATGAAATGTCCACTTGTTTGTCTAGAGAGTTCTACTCTTTTTATTTACATTGGGCCAAAAGAACTAGCCGAAAATATAAAAATAGCCTAACCCGAAATACAATACAAGATAAATATCAAGACATNCAGATTTTTTGAAAAAAAGAGAATAATCATTCAAGGAGTGGGAATATCTTCTGGAACATAAAGCATGAGATAATTTGGCATAACATTGCCTAGAAGCCTGTTTGAGTCCATATAAGGATTTTTGTAATTTGCACACTAAAGAAGAAGAAGGCATAGAAGCAGAACTAGCAACTAAGCCAGGAGGAAGTTTCATGTACACTTCCTCATCAAGATCACTATGCAAAAATGCATTATTGACATCCAATTGAAACATGGACCAATTCTGTTTAACATCTACTGCAACAAGACATTTCACTGTAGAAAATTTGATGACAGGAGAAAAGGTCTCATTAAAATCAATTCCTTAAACCTGTGTATCACCTCTAACAACAAACCTAACCTTATACCTCTCCACTGATCCATCTGCTTTATATTTAACTTTGTAAACCCACTTGCAACTAATGGGTTTCTTAACTTGAGGCAATTCAAAAATAGACCAAGTGTGGTTAGCCTCAAGTGCCTCAAATTCATTCTTCATGGCCTCTTGCCATTTTGGAATAGAGGCAACTTGGTTGTAGGATGAAGTTTCAGTGATAGTATTATCAGCTAGGGAATGAAAACAAGTAGATAAAGAAGCACTAGGGCCACACAAAGAATGGGGAAGTTGACAAACATAAGGCTGAAGATGAGCAGGTGGATAATGATCCCTAAAGGATCTTCTGAGTGGTGGAATAGGAGGAGGGGCAACAGGTGAAGTAGAGGGAAGAGGTGAGGGTGGAGGAGGGGAAGAATCAGTGGATAGTGGGGAAGAAGACTCATGAACATGTGTTGGAAATGAGGGTGGGGGAAAAGATGAAGTTTCTTCTGAAACATGAAGAAAATTAGGAAGAGAAGGGGAGATAGAGTTAGCACAAGCAAAAGGAAAGATAGATTCGTGAAAAACAACATCCCTGGAGATCAAAGTTAGTTTAGTGGATAAGTTGTAAAGTTTGTAGCCTTTCTTACCCAAAGGGTAACCAATAAAAGCACAAGGATCAACCTTAGGTTGAAATTTGTCTCTATTACATTTGAAGACAGTGTGATAGCATA
>ML253969.1:588-34009 GCA_005239495.1 Nicotiana undulata
CATCTATGCCCGACAGGGGTGTTTTTGTCCGCTTTTCACCTGAATTTTGGCCCACTATAAAAGGATTTATCTTGGCATATCTTGGCATATCTTTGGACATATCTTCAGCTTTGTAAATATAATTTAGAGAGAGAAGAACAAGTTTTGAAGCTAGGGCTTTGCACACACACTTGGGTCTTGAAGATTTCACCATTGTGGTTAAGGATTTCTTACCCATTTATGTTTATTTCTTCATTTTCTTGTTTTGTATTGAATATCTAAGTGTGTCGTATTTTTCCAACACTTGAATCTTGTTTATGGGAATATTCATATTGAAAGTGTGGATTAAATACCTTGTTGTGCTATGTATTGAATGATTTTATTATATTTATGACGTGGGTGTTTGTTATTTTAATTATTCTTGTTCTTTAATGTTTCGAAAGGGATTAGCTAACCCTAGGACTCGCCCATTAACCCCGAATAAATTTTAGAAAAGATTATTTGGGGTTGGGAAAGATTAATTAACAAGAACTTGAGGATTTAACCCTCATTTTATAGATTCTACCTAGGGATAGGATTGAACTACTTGTAGTCAAACCCGGAAGTGCTTAATCTCCTAATTTGTCTAGGAATAATTCATTTAGGAAGTCTTGTTAGTCTTTGGGAAAAGCTAATTAAGAAATATTATCCGTGGCTAATTAACATAACTCACTCATATTTGTAAAATCGTGAAATACATTGGATAGTTACTTGAGTTTAATTTCCGATGCATTCATTCTTGTTTACATTGATCATTTTATTCGCTTTCTAGGTTAGTTTCTGTTTTCGCATTTAGCTATAAACAATTATCAAAAACCCAAAATCTTAATTATTTGGGGTTGCGCGATAAGTGATAACTCTCCAGCATTCCTAATCGCCCTCATATTGTTCTTTGTGGGATTCGACCCTAACCTTGTTGGGTTACTATATTTGACAACGATCGCTTGCACTCTTTTAAGGTGTATTGAGCGTATCAGAAAGGCCTAGGGTTGTAACCTTAACCTAGGTGTAAACCTAATGGGCATAGTTAATCTATGATTTCTTGGTAAATCGACACTTGTTATGACTCTCAAACCGTAAGTACTCTCGAGAGTGATTAAACCAAAATTGGCTCTCTCAAGTCCAAATCTGTAGAAATCAAAGCAATTGAAAACGAGTCCAAGTTAGATTATCCCTATCTCTAGTTCAAATCCTTTAATTAAACTAATAGATACTTTAATTAGTTTAATTTCTTGTTGGCCAAATATTTCTAGAATAAATGCTTCTTGCTCAAGTAATAACAAAGTCAAATAGGCATTAATCAATGTTTGAAACCATTAATTCTAACTATAAAGCATAAAACGGCTAAATAAAATTAACTTAATTATTAACAAGCATTAATATCAAACACCCATAAGTTTTACACACCCATGGTTAGATCACAACCGAAGATAAAATCTGGCTGCTTATTTAAATGGACATAGAAAAATAAAAGAAGAAGAAATTAAACACATAAAGCTAAATTAAAACAGAAAAATAGTTGATCCTCTCTAATTGTAGCTCAAATTTTTCCCAAATAGCTAAGAGTAACTACCAGCTGCCACTCCAATGCAATAAGATACCCTAAAATTGTTTTTTCCACCTATTTATAGTGCTCCAATATTCCTGACAAAATACCCTTCAGAGGGTTCTGCGGCCGCACTTTAACATCTATGGTGCGCACATTGTTGGTTTACTACTGTGAGTGCTTTCATTTGGGGCAGTTTTGTGGTAGCATATATCACGACCTAGCTCCCACCGGAACCGAGACTATGCCTAACACTACTCGCCAAGCAAGCCAATAGTCACATAATAACTATGCATTGAAATAAATATGTTTTGATGAACATAACAATGAAAATATCATAATTATCTAATGAAAGCAATAACAATACTGCTACAACCATCCCCAAAATCTAATGTCAACTAGTACATGAGCACTATTGAGCATAAAAATACAAATTAAATCCTCAATACAACTGTCTGGATAATGGAGTAATAATAAGGGAAATATTGAAAAGTGAGTCAAGTTTTGCGGATGACATAACAACTACCTTGAAGTCTCCTGAATACTGGTACCAACACGACTCTAGAAGTCACCACGTCCAAATATAGATAAACATACACATTAAGTGAAAAGTGTAGTATGAGTACAATCGACCCCATGTATTCAATGGCTGAAAGTAGTGCCGAGCTCAGACGAAGTCATCAGAAACCAATATTAAGGGGAACAAAGATTTAATGATGATTGCAATAACAATAAAGGAATTCTCAGAATCAGCTCATACACATCAAATGAATTTAGACATGCTTCCAAGAATAACAATTTGAGCCCAACACTGATAAAGCATATAATTTACCATATAGCATGAGGAATGATACATATATATGACAACATGTCAAATATGCTTGTAAAATGAATGATTTCACGGTGGTATCCCCAAGTGTTGTCACTCTCAGCATACTCATGTCATGACCCAACTTACCCTCTGATGGTATCGTGACGGCATCTAGTCTCTACGACTAGGTAAGCCTACGTTTGCGGAAGATATTAAATAACAACCATGAAATAAAAACAGAATAAAGTAAGTCTATCAAATGAAATACTGCCACTCGGCATATACAGACACAATTCCCAAAACCCGGAATGTCACTTCTAAGCCACAAGCTCCATATAAAATAGCTCTGTACAACGAAAAGGAAAGTACATAAAAAGTATATCTGAATCTGGAGTGGAAGGTGACTCGACGGACTCTGCGGACGCGGCAGAATTACCTCGCGGTCTCCTCGTAGAAAGTACACGACCCCTAGCCACGGAAATGAGTACTGGTACCTGGATCTGCACACGAAAAACATGTGCAGGAAAGGGCATGAGTACACCACAATTGGTACCCAGTAAGTGCCAAGCCTAACCTCAGTCAAGTAGTGACGAGGTCAGGTTAAGGCTCTACTGGATTTTATAAGTAAAACAATTTAAAATAGTACAGAAGGATATAAATTCTAAGGTAGACAGTAAAAATGAATCATCCGAAAATAAAAATGCAACAGAGAGCCCTTGGCTCAGCATAACGTATCACACTGTGGAATCTCCCGTGATACATTTCGTAGTTCCAAATGTAAAGATGCAGTACAGGGGGAAAGCTCACGTAATACGTCCGTAGTCCCAATTTTAATATGTAGTACAGGGGGAAAGCTCCCGGAATACGTCCGTAGTCCCAATTTAATTATGCATTATAGGGGGAAAGCTCCCGGAATATGTTTGTAGTCCCAATTTAAATATGTAATGCGAATGAATGTCAGATAAGGTTTATTTAAACAGTTCAGGAAAAGTCATAGGCAAGAAAAGGGTAAGGCTAACTAACATGGTGCACATAGTATCAAATAGGGAACTTAGGTAAAAACAGGTAGACATGCTCCTTCCTAATAGAAACTACACAAATAGCACATTAAAAAGTAAAATAGGAGCGAAATGATTCATGGCATGGAAAGGAAAATGGTAGTTTAGCAACAATGGCCCGTGTACGTACCCGTTACCTCACGTACATGACGCACATACAACAAATAGTATCAAAACAACCTAAGGGGAAGTCCCCAACATAGAGTTAGGCAAGCCACTTACCTCGACTGCTCTACTAAACTCGAAATCGTGTTCTTGCCACGAATACCCGACTCCGAATCACCCAAATCTATTAAATTCAATTGCATAATATAAATATCACTTTAAGAAATCAATCTCGGAATCAGTTAAAAATTATAAATTCCGGACACGCATTAACTCACGAGTATAACCATACAAGAATTACTTGAATCGGATACCAAAATCTCAATTAAAACTCACAAACTTGGCATACGAACTTTATCCAACATTTCCCCAATTTTCCACTAGAAATTCAAAACTAAAGGGTGGATTCAACTGTATAATCATGGAAATTAGTCTAAACTGAGTAATAATTACTTACCCAAGTTGCTCAGGTGAAAATCTCTTCAAAAATCACACTTTCCTGTGCTCCCAAGTTCAAAATATGAATTATGGTTTAAACCCTCGATTTTGGGTTTTATGATTCTGTCCAGCACTTTCTTCACTGCGATCGCGGACACTTAGTCGCGATCGCGAAGAACAAACTCTCACGCATTTCAATTAACTATACGCGAACGCGATGTTAGGCTCGCGAACGCTATGCTCAGCTCACACAGACCTAAGCGATCGCGGTTGGCTTCAGCCGACCACGTAGAGGAACACCTCAAGTCCCAGCAGCGTTATTTCTTCTATGCGAACGCAACAAGGCCTACGCGAACGCAGTGGCCAAGCTGCCCATCCTACGCGATCGCAATCCATTTCATGTGATCGCGACGTACAAAAATCCTGCCTGCCTCCATTTACTCTACGCGATCGCGATGAAGGAAAGACTGCTGCAATTACACTAGCAAAACCAGCAATCACACAAGGCTAAAAATGCCCGTTTGATCATCCGGAATACACCTGAGGCCCCAGAGACCTCAATCAAACTTACCAACTAGTCCTAATACCTTGTCCAAACTTAGTCAAGCCTTCAAAACACATCACATAACATCAAAATCACCAATCATGCATGAATTCAAGCCTAAGAACTTATGAAATTTCTAAAATCGACAACCGATGCTGAAACACGTCCAAACTAGTCCGTATGACTTCAAATTTTACACACAGGGCATAAATCACACTACGGACCTACAGCCACTCTCAGAATTCCATTCCGAGCCCGATATCAAATTTTCACCTATCGGAGAAATTGCTGAAATTCTAACTTCCGCCAATTCAAGCCTTAATCTACTAAAGACCTCCAAAACACATTCCGGACATGCTCTTAACCCTGAAATCAATCAACGGAGCTAAGGGAGTCGACGAAATTCGATTTCGGACATGTTTTCACACAGTTCCAACTACAGTCTGATTTCTAAAGCTTAAACTCACATATAGGGAGTATGTGTCCCAAAATTCTCCAAAATTCACAACTAATGTTCCGAAAAGTCCCAAAAGAAGAAATAGACATGTGGAAAGCAATTATTAGGGGATCGGGGTGCTAACTCTCAAAACGACGGACCGGGTCTTTACATTCTCCCATTTTAAGAAAATCATTCGTCCTCGAAGGAGTATAGAGACATACCTGAAGCTGTGAAAAGATGAGGGTACTGACTGCGAATATCCTGCTCGGTCTCCCATGTCGCCTCCTCGACCGGCTTACCCCTCCACTAAAACTTTACTGATGCAATATTCTTTGACCTGAGCTTCCTAACTTGTCTATCCAATATAGTTACTAGCTCCTCAACATATGATAGATCCTTGTCCAACTGGACTAAAGTGAACTCCAAAATATGGGTCGGGTCACCGTGATACCTCCGTAGCATAGAGACGTGGAATACCGGATGAACTCCTACTAGGTTGGGAGGCAAGGCTAGCTCATAAGCAACCTCCCCAACACACTACAACACCACAAAAGGGACAATAAATCTCGGACTCAGCTTACCCTTCTTTCCGAACCTCATGACGCCCTTCATAGGCGATACCCGAAGAAAAACCCGATCACCAGCCATAAATGCCAAATCACGAACCTCCCGGTCCGCATAACTCTTCTGCCTAGACTGAGCTGTGCGAAGTCTCTCCTGATTTACCTTCACCTTGTCCGGGCATCCTGGACCAAATCTGTACCCAACAATCGGGCCTCGCCCAGCTCAAACCATCCCACTGGAGACCGACACCGTCTACCATATAAAGCCTTATACGGCGCCATCTGAATGCTGGACTGGTAGCTGTTATTATAAGCAAACTCTGCAAGTGGCAAGTACCGGTCCGATGACCCTCCAAAATCCATCACACCAGCATAGAGCATATCCTCAAGAATCTGAATCGTGCGCTTTGACTGCCCTTCCGTCTGAGGGTTAAAGGTTGTTCTCAACTCTACCTTGGTGCCTAGCTCCTGCTGAACGGCTCTCTAGAACCGTGAAGTTAATTCTGTACCTCTATCTGAAATGATAGATACTGGAATACCATGGAGGCGATCAATCTCCCTTATGTAAATCTCATCCAACCTCTCGAAGGAATATGTAGTCATCACTGGAATTAAATGGGCTGACTTGGTCAGCCGATCCACAATCACCCAAAAAGCATCGAACTTTCTCAAAGTCCGAGGAAGTCCAACCACAAAGTCCATGGTGATCCGCTCCCACTTCCACTCTGGAAGCTTAATCTTCTGAAGTAACCCTCATGGTCTCTAATGCTGATATTTGACTTTCTGACAGTTGAGACACTTGGCCACAAACTCCACTATATCCTTTTTCATCCTTCTCCACCAATATTGTTGTCTCAGATCCTGGCACATCTTCGCGGTACCCAAATGAATTGAATACCGCGAGCTATGGGCCTCCTCATGAATCAACTCCCGAAGCCCATCCATAGTGAACCCACATATCCGACCATGCATCCTCGTAGCACCGTCATCTCCTATAGTCATATCCCTGGCATCACCTCGCCGGACGTTGTCCTGAAGAACCAGAAGGTGGGGATCATCATACTGGCACTCTATGATACGGTCATAAAGAGAAGATCGAGCAACCACACAAGCCAATACCCGGCAAGGTTCTGAAAGATTCAACCTCACGAACTGAATGGCTAAGGACTGAACATCCAAGGCTAAGGGCCTCTCAGCTGCAGGAAGATGTGCCAAACTCCCCAAACTCTCCGCCCGACGACTCAAGGCGTCGGCCACCACATTGGCCTTCCCTGGGTGGTATAATATGGTGATGTCATAGTCATTTAGTAACTCCAACCACCTCCGATAGCGCAAATTGAGGAACTTATTCTTGAACAAGTGCTGCAAACTCTGTAGATCCGTGAAAATCTCATAGGGAACACCATATAAATAATGACGCCATATCTTCAGGGTGTTAACAATCGCTTCCAACTCGAGATTATGAACTGGATAGTTCTTCTCATGCACCTTCAACTGCCTGGACACGTAGGCAATCACCCTACTCTTCGGCATTAGCACCACCCCAAGACCAATCATCGAAGCATCACAATATACTGTATAGGACCCTGAACCCGTAGGCAATACCAACACTAGAGATGTAGTCAGGGTTGTCTTGAAATTCTGAAAGCTCTCCTCACACTCCTCAGTCCACGTGAACGGAGCACCCTTTTGGGTCAATATGGTCATAGGTGCTACAATGGATGAAAATCCCTCCACAAAACGGCGATAGTACCCTGCCAAACTGAGGAAACTATGGATCTCAGTGGATGATGTCGGTCTAGGCCAACTATACACTGCTTCCACCTTCTTCGGATATACCTTGATCCCACCACAAGACACCACATGGCCTAAGAATGTCAAAGAATCAAGCCAAAATTCACACTTAGAAAATTTTGCATACAATTTCTTCTCCCTCAAAGTCTGAAGCACGGTCCTAAAGTGTTGCTCATAATCCTCCTGGACCAAAAATATACCAAGATGTCATCAATGAACACAATGATGAAAGAATCAAGATAAGGCCGGAACACACTGTGCATCATATGCATAAAGGCTGCTGGGGCATTGGTCAGCCCAAATGACATGAAAAGAAACTCATAGTGGCCATATTTTCTCCTGAAGGCAATCTTCGGGATATCCGGCCGCTGAATCTTCAAATGATGATAGCCAGAACGCAAGTCAATCTTGGAAAATACCCTGGCACCCTGTAACAGGTCAAACAAATCATCAATGCGAGGAAAAGGAGTCCTGTTTTTCACTATAACCTTGTTCAGCTGCCGATAATCAATACATATACGCATAGAACCATCCTTTTTCTTCACAAATAATACCGGAGCATCCCAAGGTGATACACTGGGCCTGATGAAGACCATATCAAGAAACTCCTGTAACTGCTCCTTCAACTCAAGAGGAGCTATGCGATAGGGAGGAATAGAAATGAGCTGAGTGCCCGACAACAAATCATTGCCGAAATCAATATCTCTGTCGGGAGGCATACCCCGAAGATCATCTGGAAACACATCAGGATAGTCCCTCACAATTGGAACTGACTCAAATGTAAGGGTATCAACACTAACATCTCTCACATAGGCCAAATACGCATCACAGCCCTTCTCAACCATCTGTTGAGCCTTAAGGAAATAAATGACTCTTCGAGGAGTATATTCTAAGGTACCTCTCCACTCTAATCTCGGTAAACCTGGGTTAGCCAGCGTTTGATGTGACAATCAAGAAAAGCATAATAGGGCGACATCTAGTCCATGCCCAAGATAACATCGAAATCTACTATACCGAGTAATAGAAAATCAGCCCTAGTCTCAAAATCACTAATAACAATCAAACACGACCGATATATGCTGTCCACAACAGGAGAATCTACCACGGGAGTAGAAACATTAACAGCGAGCTCAAAGAATCCCGTGATATCCCCAGATGTGAGGCAAAGTAAAAAGACACATATGAATACGTAGATCCTAGATCAAATAATATTGATGCATCCCTATGTTAAACAGGGAAAATACCTGTGATAACTGAATATGAAGCGTCGGCCTCAGAACGGACTGGAAGAGCATAATACCTGGCCTGGCCTAGCCTCCCCCTCTAGGGCGACCTCGACCTCCCCGACCTCCACCCCGAGCTGTCTGAGCAGGTGGGGTAGCAGATGGGGCTGGAAGAATAGCTGGAGTACACGGTGGAGCACGTGGGGCCTGGTAAGTCTGAGATGATGCACCCCTCCTAGCTCTGAGGTAATCTCTGATCACGTGTAGAGGGTCACCGCACCCAAATCAACTCTTCGGATGACATGGCGGCTGATGCTGACTTTGAACTGGCTTGCTGGACTGGGTGATGATAGCCCTCGAGCAGGAGGCACACTAGATATCAGTGGTGCATAATAAGGCTCATGAGGTCTAGGAGGAGCTGATATACTGATGGCTGCTGGAAGAGCTGAATGGACATGGCAACTCACAAAACCTCTACCATAACGTGTTGCTGGTGCACGAACTCCCCAGTACTGGCCAGTCTTTCGAGACCTCTTGGCCTCACTCTCCTCCCTGTCCCGGGCCAACATGCTCTCAATCCTCCAGGCAATACTCATTGCCTGCTAGTAAGTGATATCAGTCTCCAACTCTCTAGCCATACTGGTCCGAATACCGCGGTAGAGTCCCTCAATGAAGCGTCGAATCCTTTCCCTGATCGTGGCAACCAAGGTCGGTGCATGACGAGCCAAGTTACTGAAACGGACTGCATACTCTGACACAGTCATAGTACCCTGACATAACTGCTCAAACTCTACACGCCAAGCATCCCTGAGGCTATATGGAACAAACTCAAGCAAAAACATCTTCGAAAACTGATTCCAAGTGAGTAAATCTGCCTCGTCCAGACTACTCATCTCATAGGCACGCGACCACTGATTAGCCGCTCCATACAGTTAGAACGATGAAAGAAACCCCACTCGTCTCCGAAATACCTATAGTGCGAAGAATGCGATGACACTCCTCAAGAAAACCAGAGCATCATCTGAAGCTAGTCCACTAAAAATAGGTAGGTGGTACTTCTTGTACCTCTCAAGTCTGAGCTGCTCTGCCTTAGAAGAATCTACCCTTGCATCATGCTGAGCCGGAGCCGATGAGGGTATAGGAATATACACTGGGACCTACCCAATATGTACCCTCTGCTCAGGAGTACGGGCTGCGGGAGTCTGTGCCTCTCCCCCGGCCTGAGATGTGGCTGGAGCTATCGGGAGAAGTCCCGCCTGA
The DNA here is from genome assembly GCA_005239495.1 of Nicotiana undulata. Classification (NCBI taxonomy): domain Eukaryota; kingdom Viridiplantae; phylum Streptophyta; class Magnoliopsida; order Solanales; family Solanaceae; genus Nicotiana; species Nicotiana undulata. The sequence goes on from ML253969.1 coordinate 10,388, forward strand.
GACAGAGTGCTGAAGGCGCTCATGAACTCGGCCAAAGTCTCCTGGAGGGTTGGGGTAATAGTAGGGATCTCCTGTGCCCCTCCAACTGTAGTTGCTGGGGGCTCCTCTATCGCTGCTCTCGTTGATGCTCGGGCTGCACCGCATGCTCTTTCTCGACCCCTGCCCCTTCCTCTGGCGGCTCTGGCTGGGGGCTTAAGTGCTTGATCGTCGGTACGTCCGGTACAGGTCCTCACTATCTATGAGAAGAATAGAATAGAGTTTTATAATTTTGATGTGAATAACTAGCACGATAAGGAATTCCAAAGAAGTTGATTGTTCTTAATAGTTACATAGCCTCCCGAAGATAGATATGGACGTCTCCGCACCGATCCGCGAGACTCAAATAAATCGGCTTGTGACTTGTGACTCCTATGAACCTAGACGCTCTAATACCAACTTGTCACGATCCAATTTACCCTCTGATGGTATTGTGATGACACATAGTCTCTATGGCTAGGTAAGCCTAAGTTTGCGGAAGATATTAAATAAATACCATGAAATAAAGATAGAATAAAGTAAGTCTATCAAATGAAATACTGCAACTCGACATATACAGACACAATTCCCAAAACCCATAATGTCACTTCTAAGTGACATGCTCTATATCAAATAGTTTTATACCACGAAAAGGAAAGTACATAAAAAGTATATCTAAATCTGGAGTGGAAGGTGACTCGAAGGACTCTGCGGACGCGGCATTATTACCTCGCGATCTCCTCATAGCAGCTACACGACCCCTAGCCACGAAATTGAGTACTGGTACCTGGATATGCACACAAAAAACATGTGCAGGAAAGGGCATGAGTACACCACAATTGGTACCCAGTAAGTGCCAAGCCTAACCCCAGTCAAGTAGTGATGAGGTCAGGTTAAGGCTCTACTGGATTTTATAAGTAAAATAGTTTAAAATATTACAGAAGGATATAAATTCCAAGGTATACAGTAAAAATGATTCATCCAAAAATAAATTACCAACGGAGAGCCCTTGGCTCAGCACAACATATCATACAGTGGAATCTCCCAGGATACGTCCCGTAGTTCCAAATGTAAAGATGCAGTACATGGGGAAAGCTCCCGGAATATGTCTGTAGTCCCAATTTAAATAGTGCGTTGAGCTCAGGTGGGTGGTACTTCTTGTACCTCTCAAGTTGGAGCAACTCTGCCTCAGGAACAACTATCCTAGTCTCATGCTAAGCTGGAGCTGCTCGGGGCATAGGAATATACTCTTGAACCTACCCAATATGAACCCTCCGCTCACGAGTACGGTCTGGGGAGTCTGTGTCCCTCCCCCGACCTCGAATGTAGCTGGGGCTATCGGAAGTAGTCCCGCCTGAGACAGAGTACTGAAGGCACTCAAGAACTAAGCCAATGTCTCCTGGAGGGCTGGAGTAATAGTAGGTCCCTCTTGTGCCCCTCCAACTGTGGCTACTGGGGGATCCTCTGCCTTTGCTCTCGCCGGTGCTTGGGCTGTATCGCGTGCTCGTCTCTGCCCCGGCCCCTGCCCCTGCCTCTGATGGCACTAGCTGGGGGCGCACGTGCCTAGTCATCAGTACGTCCGGTACGATTACGAACCATCTGTAAGCAAGAATAGAATAGAGTTTAAGAATGTGGATGACAGTAACTAGCACGACAAGGAATTCTAAAGAATATGATTGTTCTTAACAGTTACATAGCCTCTTGAAGATAGATACGGACGTCTTCGCACTGATCCGTGATACTCTAATAAACCGGCTTGTGACTTGTGATTCCTATGAACCTAGACGCTCTGATACCAACTTTTCACGACCCTAATTTACCCTCCAAACGGTCTCGTGACGGCACCTAGTCTCTACGACTAGGTAAGCCTAAATTATGCGAAAAAATAAAACAACACATAAATAAACAGTAAAGATGTAGCAATAACTATAAAACTTTAGCCGCTCGGCATTTACAGCTTTCACTCTCCCAAAACTCGGAATATCACCAAGTCACAAGATTTATACAAATATAGCTCTATACAACGGAGTAAAGGAAATGCATATATGTCTATCTCCTATGCCTATAGTAGAGTAGATGGGGACACGTGAGATTCTGCGGACGCGGAAGAATTACCTCGTGGTCTCCTTAGCAAGTGTTGTAGTACTCCTAGCCAAAATGCTGCGTGGTGGTACATGGATCTGCACATGGGTAAAACATGCGCAGGAAAGGGCGTGGGTACTTCACATTCAGTACTTACTATGTGCCAAGCCTAACCCCAGTCAAGTAGTGACGAGGTCAGGTTAAGGTTCTACGGAGTTTAAAAATAAGACAGTTATAAGTTTGAACAGTGACATATAAATTTCTCTAGTAAATAGAATTTAAAGGATAACTGAAAGGAATAATAAGAAGAGTCCTCGGCTCAGCACATCATATATCTCGACAGCAAATATGCAATGTAGTATAGAGGGAAAGCTCTGTGATCTCAATCTATAGTCCCAATTTAAATATGCTATGCAGTACACGGGGAAAGCTCTCGGATCGCAGTTCGTAGTCCCAATTTAAATATGCAATATAGTACGGGGGAAAGCTCCCGAATCTTGGTCCGTAGTCCCACTTTCAATATGAGATGCAGAATGCTATCAGATACAGCTTAATTAAACAATTCAAGATAACAATAGGCAAGAGTAAGTTAAAACTGCCTAAGCATGGAGCAAATAGTAGCAAATACGGGGAATTCAAGTGAAAACAGGTAGGCATGCTCATTCTTATGCTAGCTAATCAGTTATAACATGAAGCAGTAATATAGGAATGAAATGAGTTATGACATGGAAGGAAAGGGGGAATTTAGCAACAATGACCCGTGTACGCACTCGTCACCTCACGTACACGGCGTCCACATAGTAAAATCAATATGAAAATACCTAAGGGAAATCCAAAACACTGAGTTAGGCAAGCCACTTACCTTGATTGCGCTAATCAACTCAATACCACGCTCTTGCCACGAGTATCCGACTCCGGGTGGCCCAAATCTATTCAATTCGATTGCATAATGTAAATATCACTTCAAAGGAACAAAATAGCTAATTATATCTAAGCTAATATGCGAAATTAGGAAATTTGCCAAAAAAGTTCCTCGGGCCCACGTCTCGGAATCGGGTAAAAATCATATTTTCCGGTCACTCATTAACTCCCGAGTCTAACTATATAAGAATCTCTCAAATCGGAGGTCAAACACCCAATCAAAACTCAATAATTTGGTCTATGAAGTTCTTCCTATTTTCCCCATTTTCTACCTACAAATTTGGAAGTTTAAGGTTGAATTTAAGATTGGAATCATGGAAATCTAAATAGGTTAGAAATCACTTACCCAAATCACCCAGGTGCAAAAGTCCTCAGAAATCGCCTCTCCCGAGCTCTCAAAATCAAAAATGGTGAAAATAGCATAAACCCTCGGAATTGGGTTTTTAAAAGACTGCCCAATGATTTCTTCTATGCGATCGCGGACGCATAGTCGCGATCGCGAAGAGTATCTGCTACGCGCCTCAAATTCCTTCGGTGCGATCGCGACTAAAGGTCTTCGATCGCGGACCTCCTTCCCCCATAGCTATGCGATCGCGTTAGGGGCCACGCGACCGCGTAGAACAACTCACATACCCTTCCTCATACTCAAGGTTCTCTATGCGATCGCGATTATCGATGTGCGATCGCGGAGACAAAGGGTACCACACACTGCGATCGTGATTAGCCTTGTGCGATCGCGAAGAACAAATCACGAACCTCCCATACTTTCCTTGTGCGATCGCGAATGAACTCTTGTGATCGCAGAGAACAAAGCATTGCTGTAGGAAAAACCAGAAAATCAGCAAAGGCTTTTAGGCCAAAAACGCCCGTTCGAACCCCTGAAACACACCCGAGGCCCCCGGGACCTCAATCAAAACTACCAATCGACCCTAATGCCCCATTCAAACTTGATCGAGCCTTAAAAAACGCCTCATAACATCAAAACCATCAAATACGCATAGATGCAAGCCTAAGAACTTAGGAAATTTCTAAAATTCGCATCCGATGCCGAAACACATCTAAACTTATCCGAATGACCTCAAATTTTGCACACAGGTCATAAATAACATTACGAACCTTCTGTCGCTTTGGGAATTCCATTCCGAGTCCGGTATCAAATTTCACCTATCGGTCGAAATCGCCAAAATTCTAACTTTCGCCAATTCAAGCCTAAATCTACAACTGACCTCGAAAACATATTCCGAACACGCTCCTAACCCAAAAATCACCCAACGGAGCTAACGGGGTCGACGAAATTCCATTCTGGATCCTTCTTCACACAGTTTAGCTACGACCTGATTTCCAAAGCAAAAATCCACATTTAAGGACTAAGTGTCCAAAATCACTCCGGATTTCACCACTCAATGCTCCGAAAAGTTTCAATAACATAAATAGACATGGGAGAAGCAGTTATTAGGGTATCGAGGTGCTAACTCTAAAAACGTCTGACCGGGTCGTTACATTCTCCCTCTATTAAGAAAATCGTTCGTCCTCGAACGAGTATAGAAACATATCTGAAGCTGTGAAAAGATGATGGTACTGACTCCGCATGTCCTTCTCGGTCTCCTCCTCAACTGGATGACCCCTCCACTGAACTTTGACTGAGGCAATATTCTTCGATCTGAGCCTCCTGACCTGCCTGTCCAATATAGCCACAGGCTCCTCAACATATGATAGATCCTTTTCCAATTGAACTGAGCTGAAATCCAAAACATGAGTCGGATCTCCGTGATACTTCTGGAGCATGGAAACGTGGAATACCGTATGAACTCCTGCTAGGTTGGGAGGCAAAGCCAACTCATAAGCAACCTCCCCAACCCACTGCAACACCTAAAAAGGGCCAATGAACCTCTGACTCAGCTTACCCTTCTTCCCGAATCTCATGACTGTTGATACCCAATTTTTCCTCAAATTATTTTCAAACTTGCATATACGCTTTCAAAATCACTCTTTATAATAATTGGTATTTTCCCATATTTTTCCATATCTTTATCAAAATTATTTCTCATGTTTATTCAATATTTTATATTTAAATAATTATTCATAAATTATGTTATAAATAATTTCAAAATGTGTCACAACTCGGTATATCATTTTTAATCATTTTTTGTCGATTAGGATTCGATTATTTCATAAAGTAGCCAATTGGGCATTATGTAATTTCAATCGCAGTAATTTTGCAATTATAGCCCAATTGTATACTTTATGCTACTTTAATTCGAAAATTATTCATTTTTTTGTATTTAATATTATTTAATCACCTTAATTTCATCGATTTAAACTCAATTTCATTTTTTATAAATTTATTGGCTGTTTATTTAATTATTTATCTATTTTTTGGGGTATTCAATATCTAGCCACTTTTATTTTAAAATCTAGTCTAAATTGAACCCCAACCCAATCTTTAATTAAACCCCAGCCCAATCCTATAACTATACTCGGCCCAACCTTTCAGATCATCTGATCCGTTGATCAAGATAGATCAACGACCCAGAATTAACTTACCTAAAATAACTCTAACCAAACCCCTCATCCATCTCTCATTATTTCACGATAATTCCCCTCTCTATCTCCTATCTCTCTCTACGACTCTCTAGAAGTCTCTTGGACTTCATCTTCTCCGATGATTTCTGGTCGTCTTCTCCGGTAGATTCTCACCGGAACCTTGGTTCTCCATCACCTCCTGGCCATCTACCTGCCTCTCACCTGCTCAGTGGTACCCTGAGGTCCTCAGGCGAGCTCGGAGCGGTTCTTTTGCCTTCCCATGGTCCCATGCCACTTTTTTGGCCTCCCCGGCCGTCTAAGTAATGATTCACAACCATTCCGGTTTAAGTCGGTGCCATCTCTGAGGTTCTTCCTCTTCTATGGGTTCCACGAAACCCTAACCCTTTGTATTTCAATTTTTCTTTTAAGATCTACTCTAGATCTACAGTGTTACGAAGCTTTTCTACGTTTCTTTTCTCTGAAAACCCCATCTTTTAACGATTCCTACTATTTCAAAATTAGGGTTTTCTTATCCCCTTTCAAAATGGGTTTACTCCTGATTTTAGTGACTTATACTGTACGTGGAATGATTCTTTTATGTTTTATGGCTCTCTGTGATATTATGCTAAAAGACCTATTTCTTTTAGCCCATTCGTTTATGTGTGCTTGTTTCCCTGTGAAGCCATTCATGTACTCTCTGATTCTTGTCGCTAGGGATTTAGTCTTATTGTTCTGTGATTCCCTGCTTAGGGTCCGTGTTTTTTCCTATTAATTGTCAAATTGATACTGGTTGATAATTGTTTGCCCGATAATCACTATTGACTCTGTGTATCTCTTTGCTTAGCTATGATATTTTCCTCGAACCTGTGATTTTGTATATTCTATACTGATTTTCAAAATATTCCCTTACTTAGGTGATACTTTCCTTGATTGTACTGGATTCCCTGTAATTGTGATTGCATTCGAGATTCCCTCGACTGATTTTCATAATTAACACCATACTTTGCTTTATGAATATACTATTAGTTCAACTTTCCTTAATTATGTACTATGTATTTGGCTTTTATTATATGATATATGGTTTCATTGCCCCTAATTTACTAAAATCAATCTTATAATTGATTTCTTTTCCTTATTTAACCATGATTGCACCGTTTGAACTTGACCCATATTTAAAGGAGTCTAATGTCTTAATTGATACTAATTGGTTACTATTTCCATAATTATGCACCCTTGCTTTATTTTCCTCACTCGTTTTCAACACTATATATACATTGCCCTCTCTTGCATAAGGAAACGAACACACTGACATATTGAGAACATTGATATCACACACAAACACAATTAGTACACTGGATACTCGAAACTCAGAATATTGACATTGTTCTGAGTCTTCTTTGATTTCAGACATACCTTCTCTTGCTCTTCACATCAGTTATTGACTACTCTGTCGGCCTAAAGCCAAGAATGAGTAATCCTTGTTGTTCCCTCTTGCATCTGCTTACTACTATCCTGCTTCTCCCTCTTATTCTGCATATTACTGTTTGCTGGTCTTGCTCTATGCACTTTACTACTCTATACTCTTGACTGGTATGTTCCTGATTTAAGTTTACAGCATCCCAAGACAATATGTTTCAGTTTTGGTTAAGATTCTTGTTGTTTCTTTTGTGCTTTTACTTATGGTTCTATTGCCTACCATGTAACTAGCATGTCCCTATTATTTCCTTTTCCCTTTAGTCTAGTATGTCTCCTGCTTCCCCTTATGTGATTCACTATGACTCCGTTTGAGTCTTATGTAACTAGCATGCCTGTTTTGCCTATGTGGTTGTGTTTCTCTTATCTCAGCATGACCATTATTTCTTATATGTTTTCATCCTCTACTTAGCTTCTAATACTACAGACTTGTGCCCCTCTACATGATACCTAAATGTTGTATGATTCTGACTCTATACCTAATATGTGACCTTGTTTGATATGTGATGCTTTGTGACAACTATGTGATAATTATTTGAAAACCTGTAACTCTATTATGCTGCTACCATGTGAATTACTTGTCCCCAACTCCCTACCCTTGTTTATGTTTATTTTCTTGAACTATGCATATCTGCTGAGTTGTGGTTGGACTGCTTCTTTCCTTTTGTAAACTGGTTTTCATGAACTCTTACATTGTCCTCTGAAGTTATATTTCAAAACTGTTACTTCAAACTCAACTCTTTTTAAACTACAAGCACATCTCACTACTCTTAGACTTTAGGTTCAGCCCCCTTCGTGTGAGCACTGCCTTGGGACCCCTGAGTACCCATTGAACTCTAACACACAAGGCTGGCATTCCACACTGCACTTACTCACTCCTGGCTAGGGAACATGGGTGTGAGCACTGCCCGGGATCCCCTAAGATCCTTAGGAACTCTGACACACCTGGGTTACAAGAGGTCTTGGCATATGGCATGTTGGATTTGGTACTTGGGCCTACTGTTAGGCTCCCTATAGTGTAACTTCTTAATTTTCTTATTCATTTGTATAATTTTTGCAACAATGGTCTGTAATAACTAAGTGCACAAACAACTCTGGGGCTGGATAGTAAAAATGGGTGGGATTATGCATGTTTAGATAATTCTGGGTAGAAAACATGCTTAGGATTTACTTTACCTCTGTGTGCAATAGAAATCCTGCTTAGGACATATCCACCATGCATTAGAAATCATGTTCTTAGGTATATTTATGCCTGCATCTCATCACATGCATACTCACTAAGAAAATCATGCTAAAATAGCCGTAAAAGATTGTTATAATTGCCTCCCACTTAGAGATCCTGTTCGTAGTTAAATAACTAGATGAAATGGTTGTTAATAATAATATTACTTTTGCATATTCATGCCTCACATCTAGAAATCCTGTTTAGGTTCATAATAACAAGTACTTATCAGAACTTGCAATAGATATCATGTGACTTTAGGAATTTATTTTCATTATATATTCAGACTCCTGTGTTAACTGTACTGCAAAGAACGCCTAGAAAGCATGCGCTAGGTTCGATAATTTAGTGAAACTGTACCCCTGTACCATCTGTGTAATAAGTAACCTTGTTTAAAAATAGATTTCAATGATTGAAAACATTTTTCTGAATTAAAACCCAAACAGGTTTCATACTCGACATCCTGCTTGCATTCTTAGATACCATGCCTATAGGATCTGCATTTTCTCATCATATGTCTATTAAAATCAAAGTCTAGGGATCTACATTCAACCTATGTCTTAAAATAGTAATCAACATATATTTAGACGCCTAGGCAAGCCTTAGGATCAATATTTGATAAAATCTGATTAATCGTCTTTTATACACTGCCTGTCACTACAAATAGTTTTAAAATCAATCATGCACTCTTTTCTGGAACTCACTAAAATCTTCTATTTGCTACTGTCTCTATACTTAGAATTCTTGTTTTGCCTACAAACTACTGGGATTTAAAGTCATTTACTCCTTTCCTTTTCTAAAACTCATCAAAACCTGTTGTTTACTACTGTTGTTTTTCACATCTGAAATCCCTGCTTTAGGTTCTGAACCTGAGACTTTAGTTGTGTTTGAGACGTGCTATTTATATGTTTTATTTATGGAGGGATATATGAGCCCTATAATTGTTTACGTGTACCCCATATGTGCAAGTCCTAATTGTTTCTCTACTTGTCGCTTAGAGTTTATGCTTTAAACCTGAGGGTCAGCCTAGTACTCCCCTTATAGGATTAGTAGTCCTATACACCCTTCGGGACTTATAGAACGGGACGGGTAAACAGCACGCAATAAGCTTCACGACCAACACATGCGTTTTAAATACCTTAGTGGGGTGGGGAAGGGTAGAATATGGATATGATGACCAGTGCGCTAATACCACGTGTAGCCCCTTTTCGAGGAGTGACATACTGGGTATTGCATTGATGTGATCCACATTACTTTAAACCCTAGGACATTTTCATTCAAATGATTTTACTTTGTTATTCTTTAAATTTCTTATAGTAATTTCAGTATTTACTTGAAATCCCCTCTTACATGAACCTTGTTTGCTATCTGTTTACTGTCCAAATTCACAAAACTACTTGACTGGGACACACAGTTGTGGATCTCAAGGGGTGCCTAATACTTTCCCCTCGAGATAATTTCAATCCCTTACCCAATCTCTGGTAATGCAAACTAGTTTATGAGTGAATTATTCTAGGTGCCCTAACGCACCATAAAATCGTTAGGTGGCGACTCTTCCTTAAACCTTTTCCTTTAAGGAGTTGTGCAGAATGTCATGAAACCCGATCTCCGCGTACCTAACCCGTGCGAGGAAAAGGGGGGGTGCGACAATGACGCCCTTTATAGGCGATATCTGAAGCAAAACCGGATCACCAGCCATTAATGCCAAGTCACGAACCTTCCGATCCGTGTAACTCTTCTTCCTGGACTGAGCTGTGCGAAGTCTCTCCTGGATCACCTTCACCATGTCCAGGGCATCCAGAACCAAGTCTGTACCCAACAATAGGGCCTCGCCCGGCTCAAACCATCCTACTGGAGACCTGCACCATCTACCATGCAAGCCCTCATACGGTGCCATCTGGATGCTGGATTGGTAGCTGTTATTATAAGCAAACTCTGCAAGAGGCAAGTATCGACCCCATGACCCTCCAAAATCCATCACACAGGCACGAAGCATATCCTCAAGAATATGAATCGTGCGCTCGGACTACCCGTCCGTCTGTGAGTGGAATGCTGTACTGAAATCTATCTGGGTACCCAACTCACTATGCAAGGCTCTCCAGAAGTGCGAGGTGAACTGAGGACCTCGATCTGATATAATGGACACCGCACACCGTGCAACCGGACTATCTACCAGATGTAGATCTGGGCAACCCTCTCAGAAGAATATGTAGTCAACACTGGAATGAAATGAGCGGATTTGGTCATCCGGTCCACAATCACCCAAATAGCATCATGCTTCCCCAATGTCCGAGGAAATCCAACCACAAAGTCCATGGTGATCCGCTCCCCTTCCACTCTGGAAGCTTAATCTGCTGAAGTAATCCTCCCGGTCTCTGATGCTCACATTTGACTTGCTGACAATTGAGACACTTGCTACAAACTCCGATATATCCTTCTTCATCCTTCGCCACCAATAGTGTTGTCTCAGATCCTGGTACATCTTCGCGGTACCTAGATGGATGGAATACTGCGATCTATGGGCCTCTTCAGGAATCAACTCCCGAAGTCCATCTACATTGGGCACACAGATCCGGCCATACATCCTCATCACACCATTATCACCTATGGTCACATCCCTGGTATCACCCTGCCGAACTCTATCTTGAAGAGCCCGAAGGTTGGGATCCTCATATTGGCAGTCCCGAATGCGGTCATAAAGAGAAGATCGAGCAATAACGCAAGCAAATACCCGGCGAGGCTCAGAAAGATCTAGCCTCACAAACTGACTGGCTAAGGGCCTCTCAGCTGCACGAAGATATGCCAAACTACCCAAACTCTCCGCCCGGTGACTCAAGGCATCGGCCACCACATTGGCCTTCCCCAGGTGGTATAATATAGTGATTTCATAATCCTTGAGTAACTCCAACCATCTACGCTGGCGCAAATTGAGATCCTTCTGCCTGAATATGTGCTGCAAACTCCGATGATCCGTAAATATCTCATAGGGAACACCATATAAATAATGACGCCATATCTTCAGGGCATGAACAATCGCTGCCAACTCGAGATCATGAACAGAGTAGTTTTTCTCATGCACCTTCAACTGTTTGGACGCGTAGGAAATCACCCTACCGTCCTGCATCAACACTGCTCCCAGGACAATCCTCGAAGCATCATAATAGACTGTATAGGACCCTAAACGTGTGGGTAATACTAACACTGGAGTTGTAGTTAGGGTTGTCTTGAGCTTCTGAAAGCTCTACTCACACTCCTCAGTCCATATAAAAGGTGCACCCTTCTGGGTCAGTGTGGTCATGGGAGCTGAAATGGATGAAAATCCCCCCACAAAACAGTGATAATACCCAGCCAAACCGAGGAAACTGCGGATTTCAGTAGTGGAAAACGGTCTAGGCCAATTCTGCACCACCTCTACCTTCTTCGGGTCTACCTTGATCCCATCCGAAGATACCACATGGCCTAAGTATGCCACAGAATCAAGCCAAAATTCACTTTTAGAAAATTTGGCATACAACTTCTTTTCTCTCAATGTCTAAAGTATGATCCTCAAATGCTGCTCATGGTCCTCCTGGGACCGAGAATATACCAGAATGTTGTCAATGAACACGATGACAAAAGTATCAACATACGACCGAAATATGTTGTGCATCAGGTGCATGAAGGTTGCTGGGGCATTGGTCAGCCCAAATGACATAACAAGGAAGTCATAGTGGCCATATCTGGTCCTGAAGGCAGTCTTCGGGATATCCCGCTCCCGAATCTTCAATTGATGATAGCCCGAACGAAGATCAATCTTGGAGAACACCCTAGCTCCATGTAACTTGTCCAATAAATCATTAATGCGGGGCAATTGGTACCTATTCTTCACTGTCACCTTATTCAGCTATCGGTAGTCAATACACATACGCATCGTACCATCCTTTTTCTTCACAAATAATACCGGAGCACCCCAAGGTGATACACTGGGCCTGATAAACCATTTGTCAAGAAACTCTTGCAACTGCTCCTTCAACTCCTTTAACTCAGGAGGAGCCATGCGATAGGGAGGAATGGAAATGGGCTGAGTGTTAGGCAACAAGTCAATGCCGAAATCAATATCTCTGTCGGGCGGCATACCCAGAAGATCAGCTGGAAAAACATCAGGATAGTCCTTAACAACGGGGACAGACTCAACTGTAGGGGTCTCAGCATTAACATCTCTCACTATAAGCCAAATATGCATCACACCCCTTTTCAACAATCCGCTGAGCCTTAAGAAAAGAAATGACTCGGCGGGGAGTGTACTCTAAGGAACCTCTCCACTATAACCTTGGTAATCCTGTCATAGCTAGTGTCACGATCTTGGCGTGACAATCAAGAATAGCATAGTAGGGAGACAACTAGTCCATGCCCAATATAACATCGAAATCTACCATACTGAGTAATAATAAATTAGCCCTAGTCTCGAAACCACTGATAACTATCAAACACGACCGATATACGCGGTCCACAATAAGAGAATCTCCCACCGGAGTAGAAACATAAACGGGGGAACTCAAAGAATCCCGAGATATCCCCAGATGTGAAGCAAAATAAAGAAGACACATACGAACATGTCGAACCTAGGTCAAATAATATCGATGCATCCCTATGACAAATGGGAACAATACCTGTAATGACAGAATCTGAAGCGATGGCCTCGGATCGGGCTGGAAGGGCATAGTACCTGGCCTGGCCTCCCCCTCTAGGGCGACCTCGACCTCCCCAACCTCCACCTCGAGCTGCCTGAGATGGTGGGTAGCAGCTGGGGCTGGAAGAATAGCTGGAGGGCCTAGTGGAAGGCGTGGACCCTCATAAGTCTGAGGTGGTGCACCCCTCCTAGCTCTAGGGCAATCTCTGATCACATGATGAGGGTCTCCAAACTCAAAACAACCCCTCGGAGGACGTGGCGGCTGATGCTGACTCTGAACTGGCCTGCTGGACTGGCTGGTGATAACACCTCGAGTAGGAGGCACATGAGATACTGGTGGTGCATAATAAGGCTCCTGAGGTCTAGGAGGAGCTGGAATACCACTGGCTGCTGGCAGAGCTGAATGAACGGGGTGACTCACAAAATCCCTACCATAGCGTGCTGCTGGTGCACGGGCTCCTGAAATATGACCAGTCTCTCGAGACCTTCTGGCCTCTCTCTCCTCCCTTTCCCGGGCTAACATAGTCTCAATCCTCCGGGCAATACTCACGGCCTGCTGGTAAGTAATATCTGTCTCCATATCCCTGGCCATGTTGTTCCGAATACTGGGATGGAGTACCTCAATAAAGCGTCGAACCCTCTCTCTGATAGTGGCAACCAAAGCTGGTGCATGACGAGCCAAATCACTGTAAGGGACTGCATACTCCGACGCAGTCATAGTACCCTGGCGTAGCTGCTCAAAATCTGCATGCCAGGCATCCTTGAGGCTTTGAGGGACAAACTCAAGTAGGAACATCTCTGAGAACTGAGCCTAAGTAAGTGAAGCTGCCTCGTCCGGATTACTCATCTCAAAAGCAGGCCACCACTGATACGCTGCTCCCCTCAGTTGGAAAGCAGTGAAAGAAACCCCACTCGTCTCCACAATACCCATGGTGCGGAGAATACGATGACACCAGGCGTCATCCGAAGCTAGTCCGTTGAACTCAGGTGGGTGGTACTTCTTGTACCTCTCAAGTGGGAGCTGCTCTGCCTCAGGAACAACTGTCCTAGTCTCATGCTGAGCTGGAGCTGCTGGGGGCATAGGAATATACTCTGAAACCTGCCCAATATGATCCCTCTACTCAAGAGTACGGGTTGCGGGAGTCTGTGTCCCTCCCCCAGTTTGTGATGTAGCTGGGGCTATCGGAAGTAGTCCCGCTTGAGACAGAGTACTGAAGGCACTAAAGAACTGAGCCAATGTCTCCTTAAGGGCAGGAGTAATAGTATGGCCCTCATGTGCCCCTCCAACTGTGGTTGCTGGGGGATCCTCAACCTCTACTCTCGCCGGTGCTCGGGCTGTACCGCGTGCTCGTCCTCTGCCCCGGCCCCTGCCTCTGACGGCTCTGGCTAGGGGCTCGGGTGCCTGGTCATCAGTACGTCCGGTACGAGTACGAACCATCTGTAAGCAAGAATAGAATAGAGTTTAAGAATTTTTATGACAGTAACTAGCACGACAAGGAATTCCAAAGAATATGATTGCTCTTAACAGTTACATAGCCTCTCGAAGATAGATATGGACGTCTCCGCATCGATCCGCAAGGCTCCACTAAACCGGCTTGTTACTTGTGACTCCTATGAACCTAGATGCTCTGATACCAACTTGTCACGACCTGAATTTACTCTCCGAACGGTCTCGTGACGGCACCTAGTCTCTACAACTAGGTAAGCCTAAATTATGCGGAAAAATAAAACAACACAGAAATAAACAGTAAAGATGTTGCAATAACTATAAAACTTTAGCCGCTCGGCATTTACAACTTTCACTCTCCCAAAACTCGGAATATCACCAAGTCACAAGCTTTATACAACTATAGCTCTATACAACGGAATAAAGGAAAATGCGTATATGTCTATCTCCTATGCCTGTAGTAGAGTAGATGGGGACACGTGAGATTCTGTGGACGCGGCAGAATTACCTCGCGGTCTCCTTAGCAAGTGTTGTAGTACTCCTAGCCAAAACGCTGCGTGCTGGTACCTGGATCTGCACATGGGTAAACCATGCGCAGGAAAGGGTGTGAATACTCCACATTCGGTACCTAGTAAGTTCCAAGCCTAACCCCAGTCAAGTAGTGACGAGGTCAGGTTAAGGCTCTACGGAGTTTGAAAATAAGACAGTTATAAGTTTGAACAGTGACATATAAATTGCTACAATAAACAGAATTTAAAGGAAAACTGAAAGGAATAATAAGAAGAGCCCTCGGCTCAGCACAACATATATCTCAACAGCAAATATGCAATGCAATACAGCGGGAAAGCTCCCGGATCTCAATCCCTAGTCCCAATTTAAATATGTTGTGCAGTACAAGGGGAAAGCTCCTGGATCGCAGTTCGTAGTCCCAATTTAAATATGCAATGTAGTACAGGGGGAAAGCTCCTGGATCTCGGTCCGTAGTCCCAATTTAAATATGAGATACAGAATGCTATCGGATACGGCTTAATTAAACAATTCCAAGAAAACAATAGGCAAGAGTAAGGTAAAACTGCCTAAGCATGGAGCAAATAGTAGCAAATACGGGGAATTCAAGTGAAAACAGGTAGGCATGCTCATTCCTATGCTAGCTAATCAGTTATAACATGAAGCAGTAATATAGGAGTGAAATGAGTTATGACATGGAAGGAAAAGTGGGAATTAAGAAACAATGACCCGTGTACGCACTCGTCACCTCACGTACACGACGTCCACATAGTAAAATCAGTATAAAAATACCTAAGGGAAATCCCCAACACAGAGTTAGGCAAGCCACTTACCTTGACTACGCTAATCAACTCAGTACCATGCTCTTGCCACGAGTATCCGACTCCGGGTGGCCCACAACTATTCAATTCGATTGCATAATGTAAATATCACTTCAAGGGAACAAAATAGCTAATTATTTCTAAGCTAATACGTGAAATTAGGAAATTCGCTCAAAATGTCCCCCGAGCCCACGTCTCGGAATCGGGTAAAAATCATATTTTCCGGTCACTCATTCACTCCCGAGTCTAACCATATAAGAATCTCTCAAATCGGAGGTCAAAAACCCAATCAAAACTCAATAATTTGGTCAATGAAGTTTTTCCCATTTTCTACCCACAAATTTTGAAATTTAAGGTTGAATTTAAGATTGAAATCATTGAATTTGATGTAAATAGGTTAGAAATCACTTACCCAAATCACCCAGGTGCCAAATTCCTTAGAAATTGCCTCTCCTGAGCTCTCAAAATAAAAAAAATGGTGAAAATAGCATAAACCCTCATAATTGGGTTTTTTAAAGACTGCCTAGTGATTTCTTCTATGCGATCGCGGACGCATAGTCGCAATAGCGAAGAGTAACTGCCACGCGCCTCAAATTCCTTTGGTGCGACCGCGATTAAAGGTCTGCAATCGTGGGCCGCCTTCTCCCATAGCTATGCGATCGTGTTAGGGGCCATGCGATCGCGTAGAACAGGACACAGACCCTTCCTAAGACTCAAGGTCCTCTATGCGATCGCGATTATCGATGTGCGATCGCGGAGACCAAGGTTACCACACACTGCGATCGCGAAGAAAAAATCACGAATCTCCCATACTTACCTTGTGCGATCACGAATGAACTCTTGCGATCGCAGAGAACAAAGCACTGCTGTAGGAAAACCCAGAAAATCAGCAAAGGCTTTTAGGCCAAAAATTCCCGTTTGAACCCCCGAAACACACCCGAGGCCCCCAGGACCTCAAGAAAAACTACCAATTGACCGTAATGCCTCATTCAAACATGGCCGAGCCTTAATAACACGCCTCATAACATCAAAAACATCAAATATGCATAGATTCAAGCCCAAGAACTAGGAAATTTCTAAAATTCACATCCGATGCCAAAACACATCTAAACTTATCTGAATGATCTCAAATTTTGAACACAGATCATAAAAGACATTACCTACCTGCTTTCGCTTTCGGAATTCCATTCCGAGCCCGGTATCAAAATTTCACCTATCGGCCAAAATCGCCGAAATGCTAACTTTCGCCAATTCAAGCATAAATCTACAACTGACCTCGAAAACATATTCCGAACACGCTCCTAACCCCAAAATCACCCATAGGAGCTAACAGAGTCGATGGAATTCAATTTCGGTTCCGTCTTCACACAGTTCTAGCTACGCCCTGATTTCAAAAGCAAAAATCCACATTTAAGGACTAAGTGTCCAAAATCACTCCGGATTTCACCCCTCAACGCTCTGACAAGTTTCAATAACATAAATAGACATGGGAGAAGCAGTTATTAGGGGATAGGGGCGCTAACTCTCAAAACGACCGACTGGGTCATTACAAAAGCCACTTACCATGACTGCTCTACTGAACTCGAAACCGAGTTATCGCCACGAGTACCCGACTCCGAATAGCCCAAATTTATTAAATCCAATTGCATAATGTAAATATCACTTTAAGAAATAAATGTAGCTAATTAGTTCGAAGCAAATTCGCGAAATTAGGAAAATTGCACAAAAATTCCCCCAGGCCCACGTCTCGGAATCGGGTAAAAATTATAAATTCCGGACCCATTCACTCATGAGTCTAACCATACAAGAATTACTCGAATCGGATACCAAAATCTCGATCAAAACTAACAAACTTGGCCTAAGAACTTTATCCAATGTTTCCTCAATTTTCCACCATAAATTCGAAATTAAAGGGTGGATTCAAGTGTATAATCATGGAAATTAGTCTAAACCAAGTTGGAATTACTTACCCAAGCTAGCCAAGTGAAAATATCTTCAAAAATTGCACTTTCCCGAGCTCCCAAGTTCAAAATATGAATTATGGTTTAAACCCTCGATGTTGGGTTTTAAGATTTTGTCCGGCACTTTCTTCACTGCGATCGCGTACACTTAGTCATGATAGCGAAGAACAAACTCTCACGCGTTTCAATTAACCCTACATGAACGCGATGTTACGCTCGCGAATGTGAAACTCAGCTCACACAGACCTACGCGATCGCGGTTGGCTTCACGTGACCGCGTAGAGGATCACGTCAAGTCCAACAACCTTATTTCTTCTACGCGAACGCAACAAGGCCCACGCGAACGTTGTGGCAAATCTCGCGATATAAAAAATCCTTCCTGCCTCCATTTACTCTACGCGATCACTGACTCTCTCACATGATCGCGATGAAGGAATGACTGCTGCAACTACACCAGCAAAACCAGCAATCACACAAGGCTAAAACTCCCCGTCTGAGCATTCGAAACACACCCGAGGCCCCCAGGACCTCAACCAAACTTACCAACCAGTCCTAATACCTTATCCAAACTTAGTCGATCCTTCAAAACACATCACATAACATCAAAATCACCAATTACGCATGGATTCAAGCCTAAGAACTTATGAAATTTCCAACATCCACAACCGATGCCGAAACACGTCAAAAGTAGTCCGAATGACTTCAAATTTTACAAACAGGTCATAAATGACACTACAGACCTACATCCACTCTCGAAATTCCATTGCAAGCCCGATATCAAAATTCCACCTATCGGCCGAAATTCAAACTTCTGCCAATTCAAGCCTAAATCTACTACAGACCTCGAAAACACATTCCGAACACGCTCCTGACCTCGAAATCACCCAACAGAGCTAACTGAGTCGACGTAATTCCATTCCAGACCCGTCTTCACCCAGTTCCAACTACGGTCCGATTTCTAAAGCTTAAACTCACATATAGGGACTATGTGTCCCAAAACTCTCTGAATTCACAACTAAACGTTCCTACAAGTCCCAAAAGCAGAAATAGACATGTGGAAAGAAGTTATTAGGGGATCGGGGCGCTAACTCTCAAAACAACCGACCGGGTCGTTAAAACTCAAGATGTCTGTCTGAAATGCCCACTTCATCACACACACACACAATCACTTAGCATAATATGGGTGCAATTCCCCTCACTAACGCACGCATATATATATATATATATATATATATATATATATATATATATATATATATATATATATATATCAATGTGTCTACTTTCATTGCTGGTATGTCACACTCCATAGGGGTCGATCCTGGCCAAGCGTAGATCAAAAGCCAATATTACCTATTGCGCCGTGCAGCCCAATCCAAATAAAATTTTGCCAATTAGGATTGTTACGGCGTGCCACCCGATCCATATATCACTCTCAACATGTCTTTAAGGACAACCTCAGACATCAACCTCTCAAGTGTCAAAGGCTCATCTTATCATGAGTGGGCGTATAAATATAGTTAAGTCAGATAGCGCGAAATAATAGCTATAGTATGTTCAGGTCTTGACCAAATACGCACATAGCCTAAACATGTTTTCTAACATGAATAACATCTCAGATAATCAATCAAGCAGGGAGAACACGAATATAATAAGATATAAATGTAAAACAAGTCCGGTAATAGTCTAAAAGCAACCTCAGATTATGATTACCCAAAAGCACAACCAGACCCCCGTCACCTAGCATGTGCATCACCCCAATACATAACAAATAACATGGTTCCTAGGGATAATTACCCTTAAATCTTGTCACGACCCAATTTTCCCTCCGCTGGGTATCGTGACGGCACCTAGTCTTAAGGACTAGGTAAGCCTAACATTTTGTAAACATAAATAAAATATTGAAACTTTTGAATGCTTCTCGATAAAAAAAATCTTTATACATTACATATCATTCCAAAACCCGGTAAGTACAAGTCATAAGCTTTAAGGAATCTACACTAACATCTCTAAATACCACTATTCGGAATAAATACAATAGTGTATGAATACTATTTATAAGAAGGTGACTCCGAAACAGCGAAGGCTGAAGCGGTTTTACCTCGAGTCTCCACAACAGCAACCGCACTACTTGTTATCGATCAACTGCTATGCAAAAACCTGGGATCTTCACACAAAAAATGTGCAGAAGAGTAGCATGAGCACACCACAATGGTGCCCAGTAAGTATCAAGACTAACCTCGGTGGAGTAGTGACGAGGACTAGTCAAGACAGCCATTGGTCTAATAAATTAAACAAACATACGTATAGGAATGACATGACATGACACCTGTCTAATGGCTACACCATATAATTATCAATATAATAAGTACAAAGCGGAAGGAAGATACAACAAATAACACATAACATCATAATATTACCCAGAAGAAAGGACGGGGATGAAAATCAAAAGCCGAAACCACAACACAGTAAAAACAATAGTAACTCAGCACTGCAATAATTTCCTCCTCAAGCCTTAGTCAACAACTCCTACAATTTTGTCAATTCTCCAAGTGAAACCGTTAAATCGTAAGTTTATATTGAAAGCTTTTTAAAAATGTAATTATTTCATTTGAGTAAAGTCTCCTTCGAAATACACTTCCTCCAACGATATATAAATATACTGTACCGAAGGAAAACCTCAAACACAAATTCCTTTCAATAAAAGCTTTTCAAATGTACCCTTTTAGTAGATGTTTTCCACACATAGCTTCTTTCAAATAAATGCTTTGCAAACATACCTTTGGAAAATAATAACCTTGCAAACATAGTTTCCTTCAAGGTAAATGCCTTTAAACTTAACTTCTCAATAATTGTCTTTTAGACGTAGTTTCCAATAGAACAAGTGCACGGCATCACCCTTCATACTTTTACTCTCGTCCTCCCCATCGAAATCGACTGATATGGCACGTAAATTAAGCAAATTAAACAAGTAAAAGACATGGACATGGCAACAACAATGAGATAAAGGTCAAGTACAGGACAATAATAATAAGTCACACCAAATATGTAAGTACAACAATAACAGCTCAAGTACGGGCACACGTATACATGGGGAAACAAATATCACATAAGAATGCATGTCCCTCGTCCTCTCCTGCACAGAAACACTCTTCGTGCCATGAACTCACTCAAAATATTATGCACGACATCACCCTTCGTGCTTTTACTTTCAATAATATGGCACGGCATCACCCTTCGTGCTTTTAATTTCAATAATAGGCAACACCAAGGAAATACCATCAACACGGATGATTATCAACTAAACCTAGGTAGAACTTAAGGGAAAATCATATAATTCACAATGTACGACTCACGGCATGCTTGACACCAACGTATAGATATTCCAATTTCTGCTAAACAACTAGGGCAAGATTATACTAGTTCTGGTAAAATAGGCAGTTTATGAAGGAAGATAAGTCACAACGGTAGTTAAGGTAAAGTCTTCATTTAATTAAATTAAGATCAAATAAGAAATAAGGAACACTAAAATGTAATTTCTCATTTGAACAGGAACAAATGAAACTAGAAATCCAGAACTCAAATTTAACAATTACAACTTCATACACGGGGAATATAAGGACTTACGAGTCCTAAAAGGCCAACCTATTTGCAAATATGTCCAAGTACGCACTCGTCACCTCGCGTACACGGGCTACAATCAACATAGAAGACTCAATCCTAAGGGGTAGTTCCCTCCCCCCCCCTCCCACAAGGTTAGGCAAGATACTTACCTCGAAGACGACAACCCAGTACTCCAAAATGAACTTCTCGGGCAAAAAGACCTCTGGACGGCTCAAAATCAAATTTTTGTTACCGAACACCCATTCTAGTACGAGTTCAACCATACAAATTTTATCAAATTCTTATACCATTCGGTCCCTCAAATCATGATTTTTTTCAATTTAGCAGTTTTCTTTCAAAATCCACATCTTTCTCAACTAAAACTACAATTTAAATGATAAAATAAAGGACAAATTCATGAAATATATTTAATTCTAAAGAAAGAACACTTACCCATTCGATTTGTGTGAAAAACCCTCAAAGAATCACCAAGAACTGAGCTCTAGAAGTCAAAATATGATAAAAATAGTGAAACCCTCGGTTTCGAAAATTTATATTCTGTCCAGGCATTTTGTGCATCGCGAACGCGGAGAAAGGGATGCGTTCACGAAGAAGGAAAGTTGAAGCTGCCCAGTTGAACTATGCGAACACGTCACTTTGTATGCGAACGCGGAGAAGAGGAACAGGAAAACTACGCGAACGCATGGGCTCTTAGGCGATCGCGAAGAAGAAGAAAAGCCCACTGCCCTAGCCCGATTTTCTATTGTGCGAATGCGAAGAAAAGGGTGCGATCGCGAAGAGTAAAGCCTACAAAGATATTTGATCGCGAAGCAGTCTATGCGATCGCGATAAAGAAAAACTGGGCTGGTCAACATTACACTATGCGATCGCATAGAAGAAAACACCAGATAACAGAACAGCAGGGAAAATGAGGGAAAATTGACCTAAAGCTTATCCAAAACACACCTGATGCTCCCGGGACCCCATCTAAACACTCGAACAAGTCATATAACCTAACACAGACTCGCTCGAGGTTTCAAATCACATAAACACCAAAACGATGAATCAAACCAAAAATCAAACTTATGAATTTTCAAAACTTCGAATATCAAAACTCGTGTCGAACCCTATCAATTCAATCCGGAATGACGTGAAATTTTGCAGACAAGTCACAAGTAACACAACGGACCTACAGCCACTCCCGAAATTCCATTCCGAGCCTGATATAAAAATTTCACTTATTTGCCGAAATCGCCGAAATTCCAACTTTCGCCAAATTACCTCAAATTACCATACGGACCTCCAAAACCAATTCCGGACTCGCGCCTAAATCCGAAATCACCATATGAAGTTGTTGGCATTAACCAAAACTCATTCCGAGGTCGCTTACACAAAAGTCAAACCTCTGGTCAACTTCCATCACTCAAGCTTCAAAATTTGAGATTTTTCTACCAATTCGGATCCGGATCATCCGGCAACTGAATCCAACCACGCACGCAGGTCGATATACACAATGTGGAGCTATTCAAGACCTTACGCCACCGAACGGAGCTTAAATTCTCAAAACGACCGGTCGGGTTGTTACAAATTCAAGTATAGAAATGTTACTTACCTCAAAGCGCGCAAATCAATAGTGCAAAAAGCCCTTCTCATGCAAATAGGCCTTTGAACGACTCGCATCTAGTCACAAAAACCTTAATATCATCAAATAATGCCATAGGAAACAACTTCAAACAATAAAGCATCAATCTTTATCAAAATCAAAGAATCAACCCAAAAATTCAACCTAGGCTCACACCCTAGAACCTGATCAAACTTAAAAATTACGAACACCCATTAAATTACGAGTTCAACTATAACAATTTCGTCCAATTCCGACCTCAAATTGACCTTCAAATCCTCACTTTTCACTTTAGGAAAGTTTTACTAAAATCCCCAGTTTCTCCACTTTAATTCACCAATTAAACGCTAAAAACAAAGATGGAATTATGAAAAATGAACAAATCTGAGTAACAAATACTTACCTCAATCCCAATCGTTAAAATCCCCTCCAAGATCGCCCAAAACCGAGTTGTCCAACCCAAAATGTGATATAATAACTCTAACCCTCGAAATAGGATTCTAATACAATCCGCCAAGGCATTACCTTTTCTTATCGCGGAAAGACCGTTGCGATCGTCAAGAAAAAAATATTCCAACAGCCAAAACCTCCTACGTGAACACGATGACCAGAAGACCCATGCCTTCTCGAACACGTAATAACATCCGTGAACGCGATGCACAAATGCATGCCATCCCCTGTCTTCCATCTATGTGAATGCGGCTCTCTACTCGCGATTGAAATGCGCAACCTATTGAACACTTCACGATCGTGAAGA